>JASAMZ010001217.1:42500-56437 GCA_030248115.1 Linhomoeus sp. GSCO2_2 | reverse complement strand
GAGGCCGGGCGAAAAAACATAGTTTAGCAGAAATTCCTGATACAGGTTTCACAGTCTCCGCACCTATGGTTTTGTCGAAGTTGCTAGCGTCTAGCTGGATCACCGCTGCGTCTGTGAGGGCCGCTTTCAATACAAGAAACGCCAACTGCGCCTTAATGTGACTTGTTCTGTTCCGAAAGATGGTCTCACTTCATTGTAAGTAGGTAGTCAGTCTTGTCACTTACACCCGTCCACAGGGCCGCAACTCTTGGTAGTGCCATCTTCCCTGAAGAATTCTAAGCTTCCGCTTTCATGACGCCACCAAACGGTAGAACTGTCGGGTGGTAAGTCCACGCACATACTACACAACCATACTATAACAGCAGTCGCGCGCACAGAACCCGTTGGTGTGGCGGACGACAATGCGTCGAAAACTCTCCCGCGCCCGCTTTGACAATAACACCCTCGTACGCGCACGTACCTACACTGCCTCCGTCGTTCTCATGCGATATTAACCGACTGAGGCATTCTTCATAGGCGCTGGGATCAATTCCATAGTCCACCATGAGTTAGTGTGTCGCTACAGGATGCCTTTTGCATTGTAATTTCTGTCACATCGATTCTCGAGTTTGTACCAACGTCGCTGACCGGTATCCACCTCGATCGCCCGAGAATGAGCTGTATGGTGCATAATGCCCCCGACTGCTTGTCACCATCTCAGGCGGCTTAGGAACTAATGAATGACTCACATAAATCCACTGGGATGGGAGAGGGGCCCATCTGACCTACGTGTGTACGTTAACCGCTCCACACCAACGCACGCAAAATATGCAGGCAAGAGGGCCAGTAACAACTCCTCCTGAGACAAACTAGTGAATCAGCAATGGCTTTGGACTGGGGAGATCCGCCAAATGAGCACGCTGCTCGCTGAAGCAGCCAAACTTCCCCATCCCCATCCAGCAAGCATAACAACCATTCGGAGGGTGCAAACAACTCAACGCGAGCTGAAGGAGAACAGCAAGTGCGAGATGGAAGCGATCGCTCTAACAGGCGGCTGCTGCTCTACTGTCCCCTAGTGGTGGCCTGCATAGCCTGTCCAAGAAGGGCACGCCCACCTAGCTGCCGTTTCTCAGCAACTCTCTGGCAGACATGAGCAGCTTTCTGCTATTCGGCTCTCTGGGCCTTGTCATCCTGACGCAGTGGGACCTCTCCCAGTACATGGAGATGGTACCCATGAAGGCCCACTACCTTCTGGTCACCGCTTTCCTCTGAAGTCCCCTCCAGTACCACTACCCGCCCATCGCCGTCCTCAGAGCCTGTGCAATTCTCTTTCCCACAAGTTCAGCTTCATGGTTCAGCCACAGGGTGCGCGCAGCCATCGCCTTGGCCGTCTGGACCTTTGGCATTGTCGAACATGCGACCATCGCCTTCGTCCTACCCGACGACGCCCTGTGGGCCTGGTGAGCTGGGCTGGTTGCCGTGCCTGCAAGACAGACAGGCTATGTTAATAATTTCGAAGTCTCTTAGCAACATTACCAGTGAGTCTAGAGCTATCCATAAAGCCCAAGATCGCCTTCCTACGACTTACCAGGCTGAGTGATGCCGGGCGAATAAAGCGAACCCCTCGCCGAAAGGAGAAGGCGGTCTCTTTGAAAACGGTGAAAGACGAGCAATCAAATGACTTTTCTTAGGGATTGTCGATTGGGAGCCGACTTCGAACCTTCGATTGTTCGCAGTAGTCGATGCCATTGCAGCTCTCGCGCTCCTTTTGTCGCACAAGGCAAGACTAAAGGAGGTCGAGTGAGAGTCGGCGGCTCACTTGGGTAGTATGGTAGCGGAGAGAATACTGTACATTCGACCGGCTAGCGGCAGGAGAGCGACGCTGAAGCCATATCGTAAATGTGGTCACCACTGTCGTCGCAATACGCGACTGTTTGAGATTGACTTAAGTGTTGATCTTCAACAGTTACATGTTCCAGGCGTCCCAAAAGTCTAGCCCCCCCCCCCCCCCCTCCTCACCATTACCATTGAATTGAGACCATGTCCCCAGAAGCGGAAGGAGGGACTGTGTCCATTGGAAGATTGCGGCGTGTGTTGACCTACTGAGTCGATCTTCGACGAATGAACTGCTAATGAAGGCAAAGTGCATCATGCCTCGATTGTTAGCACCACCTGAAGGGGTTTCGGGACTAACGACTGCTGCACAATTCGATCCACTGGGATATGAGAGAGCGTTTGTCCGATCTCTGTTTGACGCTAGGTACACGACGCACTGCGCGCAGACATAAGCAAGAAGAGCCGTGCGTAACAACTCCTCCGGATACGAACGAGTTATATTTGGCTTTGGCCACGGGAATCCGCTAATGAGGACTCTTGTTACGGAAGTCGGCCGTCCACTGCCAGTTCATCGCTGCAACCAATCAGAGGGTGCGAAAAACTCGGCGGAGGAAGGACTTGGAGGACGAAGGAGATGGAACCGATCGTTCTGACAGCCGGCTGTCTGTTCCTGTGTCTTTCCCTGTCGTGTCTGCTTATCTACTGTCCCCTAGTGGTGGCCCTGCACCGTCTGTCCAGAAAGGGTTCGCCCACCTACCTGCTGTTTCTCAGCAACTCCCTGGCAGACATAAGCAGCTTCCTCCAGTTCGGCTCTTTGGGCCTTGTCGTCCTGGGCCAATGGGATCTCTCCCAGTGGACCGAAGTGGTACCCATGAAGGCGCACTACCTTCTGGTCACCGCCCTCCTCTGGAGTCCCCTCCAGTGCCACTACACGCCAATTGCCCTCCTCAGGGCCTGCGCAATTCTCTTTCCCACCAAGTTCACCAGCTGGTTCAGCTACAGCGCCTGCGCTGCCATCGCCCTGGCCGTCTGGACCTTTGGGATGGTCGAACACGCGGCCATCGCCTTCATCATACCGGACGACGCCCTCTGGACGTGGTGAGCAGAACTTGTTGATGCTGCTACTGCTGCAAACCATGGGCCACGTGTAGGCGATGGATAGATCTCAGCGTTCAGGCGTTTACAATACCAAGGCGGTGAGACCTTCATTCATAGAAACGCAGCGTACTATGTACGTTCCTTCCAACAACCGAGACTGACAACGGCGTTGGCACTACCACTTCACCATGCCTCGAGCACGCTTGTTCAGGAACGCCGGCCGGCTGGGGTTGTCCCCAGTCAACTTCTCTGCCTACATCCAGTCGCCCCTGCCGGCGCTGTGGACCTCGGGCTCTGTCCTCTGCGTGGCCCTTCCGCTGGGCGCCTACGCCGCAGCCATCGCGGGCGTGGCCTTCTCGAGTGAGGCCAAGCAGGCCTTCAGAAGCTCCAAGACGGAGCAGCGCCTGGTGACCAGCTGCCTGGCCAACTTCTGCCTCTACGCTGCCATCACTTTCTTAGGGTGGGTAGGCTGCAGTGTTCCACCACACCACACGAAAGGCAAAGAGCCCCACATTGCAGCAACTTCTTCAATCTGGACGCCCTGTGGAAGCAGCTGGTCTTCAACGCGCTGGTGCTCCTCTGCAGCGCCACCAATGGGCTGGTCCTGCTGCTGATGGCCACCAAGTTGCGACTGGAGTTCTGCGCCATCGTAGGCTTCCGAGGCAAAGCGTTGCAGAGCAGCAATCGACAGCAAGCGCCAAACATCGACCGCCCGGCAGTCCAGCACAACAACCTGATTCTACAAGCTTAATTCCTAGTGCGCGGGAGAACTGCGTTTCATTCCGACACCCGTCGACGGCAAGGCCGATGTGTTGCGCTCGTTTCGGTAATAACACTCCATAGGCGCACACCACCTGCCATCGTTTTCAACAAATATTTCCTCCTGAAGCATTCTTTATGCGTCAGCATGGCATCAGCCCTACTGTACATTGCTTGTAAGCGTCGTGCCACTATAGTCCGTTCAAGAAAGGCGTGCACTGGGGGTTTTTCGAGTCTGCAGACTTTATGCTTTGGGAAACCCCAATGATTTATACATTGTTGTTGGATACCCCTGTCGGAGTGTGTTGGCGCGGTGCGTGTTTAGGCATAATCACGCAACAAAAAGTCGGTTTGAGGCGCCCATGGAAATTTCGAGTTTTCGCACATGGTGGGCGATTTTGATAATTTTTACATCAGTTGTTCCACAAGGTGTCCTCATATCATATTTCAAATTTCAGCAAAATCGGTTGGCTACAGCGTTAGTTATGGCCTGCCGCGTGCACCCTACTTTGGCCCAAAATGGCCAAAATCGCCGAAATCGGCCAGAGAAGGTACACTTTTTTAATAACTCAAGAAAGCACTGGGGAAATTTCTTTAAACTTTTTATGTGTGAACTAGGATCAATTGTCTACACACTGGAACAGGAACAAACCCCATCTTATTCGGCTGCGACACGCTCGAATGCGACTCAATCGAAGAGACCCTACTTTTAGCCGAAACGACGCTTTTCGGCCTGCTGGACGGCCTCGATCTGCAATCCAGCCGAAAAGCGTCGTTTCGGATAAAAGAAGGGTCTCTTTGATTGAGTCGTATTCGAGCGTGTCGCAGCCGAATAAGATGGGGTTTGTTCCATTGTGTAGACAATTGATCCTAGTTCACACACAGAAAGTTTAAACAAATTTCACCATTTCTCTCTTGAGTTATTAAACAAGTCTCTTTTAAAAAGCGGAGTGGTTTTGAGCTTTGAATCTTTACTGAGATTGTAGCAAGGCTCTTTCCGGTTTCGTGCAGCGCCTTTGACTCTCCTCGCGACTACACTTTTTGGAGTGGTCTTGCTACGCAACATTGGTATCGCTCGGGTTTAATTCTTTACACCTAGAGAATCGTCTTTTCAGACTGAATTTTAAAAAAGACAGCCGGAATCTAACGCAAAACTACAGGTTAATTCTAAGGTTGATTTGATGTTGGCTTGCAGTGAGCTCTTCAGCGATGCCAAGGCCGTCGCTCCGCAACGCACGAATGCCAAGATATAAGAAAACCAAAATATGCAGTTTCCGACGCGTTTTGGTTACTGTAGCTCACTGTTTAAACTTCTGAAACTTTTTGTTGTCGAATTCGTGCTCAGGAGCTCGAGCGCTTCACTTTGATGTGCGATTTGACTAGGTTCGCTCAACTTTTGTCTTAAAACGGACCCAGTTTGGGATACTGTAGCGCGCGATTTTAAAAACGTATTGCACTTTTGAACACTCAGATGGCGAGAGGAGTCCGCGGGCTACCCGACGATGTCTCAAACTCCATCCTACGACGTCAGACGAGCGAGTTACAAAGCCTGCAACCATACCAAAATCACCACTTTCCGACGCGTTTTGGTTACTGTAGCGCTCTTTGTATACTTTTGAAACTTTTTGTTGTCAGATTCTTGCTCAGGAGCTCGAGCGCTTCATTTTGATGTGCGACTTGACTAGGTTCGGTCAACTTTTGTCTTAAAATGGACCCTACTTTGGGATACTGTAGTGCGCGATTTTGAAAACTTATTTTAGTTTCGACCACTCAGGTGGCTAGAGGAGCCCGCAGGCTACCCGACGATGTCTCAAACTCCTTCCTACGACGGCAGACGAGCGAGTTATTAAGCCCGAAGCGAGCGTGACGCACGAACGTACGTACGTACGTACGTACGCACGCACGCACGTACGCACGCCGAGCTCTTGATAGGGTTCGCTCGGCTGAGGCCGAACGAACAAACTGTGTGTGTAAAAAGTTCAACCTATACTTTGTGTCTGTCAAATCTTGGTGAACAGTATAGTGAATTTCATTCGCATAATTAGCCGCATCTAGCGAAGGTATCTTGAAAACGCGTACCACAATTCAAGTGCAGCCATTACCACGATACGGTTGTCTGTACAACTGATCTAAAGCTCAGTGATATCGCTGCGTTCGCTATATAGTATCGGCATGATACGACGCCGTTCATCTGAAGTTTTATACCAGTGGGAATACACCACACCGAACAAAAAAACATGCCAACTGTTTCGTGCAGTCGTTCTCTACCAGGAATTTCGTTTGGTGTACGTATTTCTGCGTTGTGGCGCTTTTGTCAATTTGTAGAATTTTGGCAAATTGTGGCGCATTTCTATAAAATTCCACAATTGCAAACAATTTTGTTTGTGTTACAAATTATCCGCGGTCTGTGCTCTTTCCATTTCTGAAGATTTCGCCGTAGTCCACCAGGCGAAAAAGTCGATTTTCGACATTTTTATATTTTAATTGTAAATATCTCTAAATTGCAATATTTCAAAACTGAAAAACTATGTCACAAATTCTTATTGGCTTACGACCTTTCAGTTTCTGCGTTTACATTCGTCAATAAATGACGTTCTTTTTTTGTCAATTTATGAAATTTCGACAAACAATTGCGTATTTCTATGAAATTCCTCATTTGAAACAATTTCTTTTGTGTTACGAATTGTCCACGGCCTATGCTCTTTCCATTTCTGAAGAAATTTCGCCACTAGCTCATCAGGCGATAAAGTCGATTTTTGACATTTTTGTATTTTAATTGTAAATATCTATAAATTGCATTGTTTCAAAACTGAAAAACTATATCACAAATTCTTATTGGCTTACGACCTTTCGGATTCTGCATTCACATTCGTCAATGAATGACGTTCTATTTTTTGTCAATTTATGAAATTTCGACAAACAATTGTGTATTTCTATCAAATTCCACATTGACAAACATTTTCTTTTGTGTTACAAATTATCAGCGGTCCGTGCTCTTTCCATTTCTGAAGAAATTTCGCGTCTAGCTCATCAGGTGAAGAAGTCGATTTTCGACATTTTTGGATTTTTATTGTGAATATCTCGAAAATGCAAAATTAGCAACGGAAACGGACATTGGATCCATACTCAGCGACCTTGACTATACTTGACCACATTTGTCACATGTTTTACTTCGGTGCCACGAACACACAGACAGACAGACAGACAGACAGACAGACAGACAGACAGACAGACAGACAGACAGACAGACAGACATTTGGGGTTGTTTAGCACTCCGACCCCAAAAGGGGCGGAGTGCTATAGTGGAGCTGACACCGACTAACTTTTTTGCCCCAAGATTTCTCGCGCGTGGTTCACCCGATTTGGACGGGGTTTTTTTTAATCGATAGCTCTCGAGGGATACTAGGGGTGCTCGGGCCTTCGTTTTTTTCGCGTAGTGGGAAAATTTTGAGAAAAATTCAAAAATTTGAATTTTTACTTACTGCGAGGGTGTTCACCCAGCTGGCATTTCTGGAATAGTGGGCCGATTTTGACGCCCTTTGGATATGTTATAGCCCTCGACGAGACGAACAGGGGAAAAAAAATCCCGAGCCAATCGGCCGACGCGTTCTCGGGTTACGGTAGCCGAAAGCGGTTTTTTGACAAAAAATTGCCTTTAAAAAATCCTAGTAAATCAGGGAGTTGTTGGATCGGGCCAGATATCTCAAATCGGCAAGATTATCATGTTCTCTTTCGTTTAAGACCAAAATCGCCGAAATCCGCCGAGGAATTCTTGAGTTCTGCTGTCACAACGGGTCTCCGTCGGGGGTCGAAAATTCCAATTTTCGACTTTCGGCCGTTTTAGCGCCCGATTTCGACGATTTATGGCCAAATGGACTGCACCACGCGATTCCCCGTTGAAAACTGATCCGGAGTCGATTTTCAAAAATATTTTTTCGGCTACCGTACCCCGGCCGCGTCCAAAATTCGAATTTCCACCCGGGTGGTCAAAATCAATGTTGGAGTCGATCCCGGTGCTTTCGAGGTCGCTGATGCCGAATCTGGCGTTATTTTGGCGTTTCCGATCAAGATTGGCGAGTTTTTGCCGATTTTTATCGACCTACCGAAGCCCTACGTTGACGAAACTGAAAGTGTGGTAATTGTGCGGTTGAAGTGTCGGTTCTAGGGTATTTCGCAGCGAGGAACGCGAATTCGCTATTGGTTTCTCCATTTTGTGTCGATTTTGCCTTCAAACAGCCACTTTCCTAATGCCGACATTCAAATTTGAATGCAACTTTTACCGTACTCTCCTCAAACTATGTTGTAACTCAAATTTGCGCGCGCATTTAAACTGCTGAATTGAAGGAAATGCAGTGCGGAAAGACGGCGTGGTAAAGTAAGCATTTGCGCATGAATTGTCAATTCTTCCCGTCCAAAATGGCAAGGCGAGTCTGCGATTGGCCCAGCCCCGAATCTTAGCTGCCGGCTACCGGTTGAATCGAAGCGAAATGGCACATTTTGGACTCAATTCGGCCTGGTCTACAGGATTTCGGTGTTCTGCCGCGCGCCGGCCGGTCCTTGTAGGTGGAGGGAATATGCGTGCTCTGAAACTCGCGCGGCGGCGGAATTTGTGGAGAATCCTTATTTCTCATGATAAGTGAGTGGCGGTCTGCTTTCTCCCGTTCTGGTCGGAGTGCTTCACTGCAGGGTCTCCTGCACGTTTCCCTTGTTGTTTGTTGATTCTTTGGTGGGAGAATGTGTTCAGCCGACTGTTGGTAGTGAAACTGTCATGAGAGTTACCAAGCTGCTGCAACCTTTGAGAGTGGGCTGTTGTTTGGACGCGCCAAACCTGCTTACTCGTTGTTAGCGCTGGGGGGGGGGGGGGGTGTAGAATGCAAGATCCAAAAAAGCTGAAGCACTGAACTTTGTGTCAGATGCACAGTCGAATACCAGACTGCTGAAACGCGCCTCTCCACCCCCCCCCCCCCCCCCCCCCAAAAGTTTACCCGGTTGTGGCTTCGCATGTTGGTCGAGCTTCAGATGCTGCTGGTGTTCGAGGACGCCGACCTGTCAGTGGTGTCTCCTCCAATGGTGGCCCAATCGTTCATCGCCCACAACGCCGTCCTCTACAAGGTCTTTGTGGTGGGAAAGAGACGCTACATCTCCACCAGACCCTCTGTCAAGAACTTCGCCCTGGCGCCTGGTATGAGTGATAGAGACAGATGGCGTGGTTTTGAAGATGCTTCACACGCGTTGGAAGTCGGCGACTGTAGTTTGTGACTTCAGTAGGCGCACGTGGCATTCGTCCCATATTCTGTTTCTTCCACAATGACGTCTGTCTCAATCCTTAGGTCTTCTTTTGCATCCCAAGTACATCCTAAGCCCACTTTTCAGACCAGAAGGCCATTCGCTACAACAGTCACCAGGTCTCCAAGCTGGGCTGCTCCAACGAGCTTACGGAGGTGAGAGAGACGCTTCAGAGGAAGCTCCAACTTTAGAAGCCTTCAGCATCCACTGAAGCACGCCCAACTTTCAGCTGGACCCCCAAGAGTCGCACTTCGATCCCACAGTGGTGCAACCAAAAGCTTCAGAGGTGGAAGCTCTGATACGGGCGATTCAGTCGCGCATCGCCATCCAGATCTTCGGCATCGACATGATCGTACAGAAAGGCACTCGGGATAGCTTCGTGGTCGACGTCAACGGCTTCCCTGGTGAGTGGTGGAGAATGTGGTGGACGTCTGGGATTTTGACTGACATCTGGGGCTTTCACTGCCATCTGAAGCTTTTACTAACATCTGGGCTTTCGCTTTCATCTGGGTTTCGCTGACATCTAGGAGTTTCACTGACATCAGGGGCTTTCATAGACATCTGAAAATTCCACTGACATGTTAGGGTTTACGTGTACCCTTTGGATAGCGGAGATGGTTGACATTTGTAGCGTTCGGGCTCGACTAGTCGAGGGAAGTCGTCAATGGGCGTCCCATTGAATATCGTTTGGCCCATTCAGACATCGCCGTGATGTGCTGCGAGGAGAAGATGGTGACGCTGCTGGAGCCCGTCAGGTCCATGGACTGCGACTGCGCCAAAGGTTTGTATGTATCACTCCCTGACGAAGACACCGTTATGACATTGGCGCATTCGTGCGGGATCTTCCTTTGCACGAAGCATGCAACATCCCCTCTCGCTCTCATTCAGTGACTCCCCCACGGCAGCCGGCCTTCTTCAAGCCTCTGCTAGAGGTTCTGGTGGACAACCTGGAGAGGTCAACGGCCGCTGACAGTGGTCGTCAGCTGCTGCGCCCGCCCTCGGCCCCCTCCCACCAGCACCACAGCTCCAATCCCGACCTGCTCCACGTCTCCTCCTCTCCATCTGTCGACTCGACCACTCTGCTGAAGGCCAAGAACCGGCGCAGTCTCGTCCTCTCTTCTTCCTCCAATTCCAACTCCAATTCGATCGCCGTAGCCGCCGGCGTCGATTCGGGCATCGGCTCGGCTTCCTCGGAGTCGGAGGACGGCGGCAAGAAGGCCAAATCTAAAGGGGATATGGCGGCCAGTGGAGCGACTGCCTTCCAGCCGGACTGGGCGCGCATCAAGCGCTTCTACGGCATCCCAAAGCCTCCCGCCTTCCCCCTGGGATCTTCTACCACTCCTTCCTCTGTCACTTCGCTGTCGGCGATGGGCGCCCGCACTCTCTCCTCCGATCGGCCGCCGCCCATTCCGCCCCATCGACGTCTTGCGACCGATAACACCTTGGAAGCCGCCGGCGATAAGATGCGCGTTCTCAGTTTGAACGGCAAGAAGGGAGGAAAGCCCAGGGCGGATACTGTGCCCTGAAGTATTGGTCGGAAAACGTTGCAAGGCTGCCAAATTTTGGTTTACGCACATTGGTCTTTGCATTGAATTGACAGGAATTTGCGCTATTTCGGTATTCTGCCCGGGTTGTGGAATTGCTAGGTTGTCGCTTTCGCACCACTAATTGACTGCGTATGGGTGTATTCCTGCTTTGCCGCTACTCTGCTGATACATTCGCTCTCGCCTCCTATTCACGTGTATGTCTGTACTCTGGGCGGGTTGTGCCACACACGTCATTGTGTGGCTTCTCTCTGGTCGTGTACTGCAGTATCCCTTTCTCTGTACATCATGATGCTTTCTGGTGATCAGTTGTGATTGGCCGATGATCGCTTCTTCTGTCCGCTTCAGTAGTTATTCGCCGCCGGTTCAAGACCAATCCTGTCTGTCTGTAGTAGGCAGAAGTCAAAATCGAATATGTCGCTTGCGCGATATCCGTGCCTTGCCTTTTAATAGAAGACGAATTTTGCGGCACACTGTTGTGCTACACTGTCATGTCTTTTGATATACATCCTTTGATGCGCGTGCTGTATTCTGACGTTCGCTTTTCGGACCACTTGTGCCAGGCGTTGTCACGATTACAAGAGAGTAAACTGGGCTCAAAGTGGAGAGAATGTTTTATGATGGCCTGATGAGTGTACGATGGTCCAACAGAACCAATAGTTTCTTGAATGAGCTTCTCGAATGGGTACCGGCTCCAACACTGTAGTACCGCGTTAGAGTGAGCGAGTTAGTGGCGCAAAGAGTCAGCGAATGCCGTTCAAGCGCGATCCCTGCCAGAAGACAGCCTGCGCCATACAGCACTGCCTAGAAAGTGAGAGGCGGTTCACTTGTGATGTGAAGCCTCTATCCATCCATACATCCGTCCATGTCCATCTGAAGCTTGCATCCATCCATTCATCCACCTATCTCCATCTGAAGCCTCCATCCATCCATTAATCCATCTGAAGCCTCCATCCATCCATTAATCCATCTGAAGCTTCCATCCATCCACGCATCCATTGCAGTCAACAACTACCAGGAGTCTGAGTGTCAGAGGGAGCTGCAGGCTTTGGTCGAGTGCTGTCGCCGAGTGGGCGGACGGTCGATTCTCTGCGAAGGCGTCATTCAGAAGCCTCAGCCGCGCGTCGTCCCCAACTCTGACAAAGTGAGATTGCGTCTGTTGGTGGGGTGGGACCCCGTGATGACCACTGAAATCGATACACCAGCACTTGTAGAATGGCTCCAAGACCAGTGACGTCCCCTCCAAAAGCGCCGGATAAAAGCGACTTTGTGGCTGAAGTCGACGTATTTCGTGTCAAAGTGAGTTGGACGCTACTGTAGGTCCGATGGTGGAGTCCCCCTGACCGATCTCTTCCATTCTCTCCCTCAGGCGCCCAAGCGATCTTTCGTCTGCTCCGTCTGTTCCTCCTCTTTTATCAACGGCGTTAGACTCAGACGACACCTGCTCACGCACCAAGGTACGGTCTATCTACACGCGGCCATCTATGCGTGCACGATACTCTGTGCGTACACGATGCCCTCTACAAGTAGACCTTCTCCCAAGTCGGTTGTGTTTACTTGACGGGTATAACATTCTTCAGAGCGCCAGTGTCCAGAGGAAGGCTGTGGAGAGACCTTCGACTCCTACAAACTGCTGAGAGCTCACGTGGCCAGGCATCACTCCAAGACTCCCAAGAGCTTCAGTTGTCCCCAGTGCGAGGCCACCTTCAGCCAAAGGATCCGACTGAGACGACATCTGGAGAAGGCCCACGCCAACGGTGTTTTATGTCCCGTGGAGGTATGTACTGTAGTTGTTTGTGACGGTGTTTCAGTTCTGAATGATAGTGTTACGTTGGTATGGTAGTCTAGTGTAGTGAAATTAGCTCTCTATCCAATCCCAGGGCTGTGGCGTCACCGTCTCCAGTGGTCGTCTCTCGAAGCACCTGAGGAGCTGTCACTCTCCCAGTGAGATGTCCATTGTTCTCACCACAGTGTCTGGGGACCATGGCACGGAGCCAGTGGAGTTCACAGAGGCTGAGGAGAAGAGCTTCCAGTGTCCACTCTGCGACAAGGCCTTCTCCAAGAGAAGATACCTCACCAAGCACCGTGCCAGCGTCCACCAGGGAAAGGATAAGGGAAAGGTTGGTGTGCTGACACTGTGTAGTGTGAGATAGTGACGTGGATTCATATTGATAGATGTCCAAGTCAACGCCATGAGTGAGTGATGAGTAACAGTTGGTGCTTCCTTTGTGAGCAACTGTTGATCCGCTTGACAAACGAGCCTCAATCGCTTGGGCGTTTCACCATGCAGCTGTAGCCGACACACACCAGCCGTTGAACAGTACCTTCGACTTCAACTCAACTTCAGAACTTCAACTCTCTGTACCTTCATTAATCACCCACGTTTATTATCCTTTCAGACTCCAGTCAAGAAGCGTCCATTCGTCTGTCAGTGGGAAGGTTGTGGGGTGTCCTATGGGAGTGCAGTGAAGCTGGAAGGCCACCTGAACCTCAGACACCTGGGAAAGAGGCCCTTCAGTTGTCCAGAGGCCGACTGCGTCAAAAGCTACGCCTCCAGAGAGACACTGGCACAGCACTTAAAGAGAAGACACTTCAAGAGGGCCGCCTTCCTACTGTGACAGTGGCATTGACTGTAGAGCCTAGGGAACAATGGAGTTTGGTGCTAGCGCTAGAGTAGATGGAGAGGTGTGGTCTCCCTGCTAGGAAGTGTTTCGATTGTTATTGTTAGATTAGGCCTAGCTAGGGTTCTTGGTTGTTCGCCGTTGCCGTTTTTGGTAGTAAGGCATCGATCAGGTTAGGGCATCGTTTGCAGGGGGAGAAAGTTTGCACGAGCGTTTTCGCCATTTTGCACTGTTTTCACACGTTTGAAAGTTGACGCATCTACACTGTTTTCGACAACAATAGTTGCCGAACAGCTTTCAACGAATGTCTGTTCGTTAATGAAAGATTTGAAGCATCTCTTTTGTATTTATGTACACCTTCAAATCCCAATCAAAAGGCGGGTCAGCCAAAGATAAGCATGACAATCAGCATGTAGAGTACAACGATCGTATATTTACACAGACTGAGTAAGTGCACAGCGGGCACCCGCCGATGTTTGCATAACAACCAGGGCAGTAATCTTGCGCCTATAGCCCTCAAGTCTGATTAGAGTCGTGGAGCAGTTTCTGCACCACACACGCATTCGCATGTACGTACAACAATTCATTCGCAAGAATACTGTCCTGGGCTTCGACAAAAGAGGTGATACAATTTCGCAACGTGGACGTCTCGTGATCGGAGACATCTTGAGCAATCGTCTTCGACTGACGGGTCGAACCAGCAGGGCGAACTGAACGTACCACTGAAGCTATGTGGTTTACACTGAACGTTGGAGAAGTACATAGGTACGACGCCTGTTTTGTCAGCTGCCTATTCATTTCCGGTTTGGAAGGC
>JASAMZ010001217.1:0-37500 GCA_030248115.1 Linhomoeus sp. GSCO2_2 | reverse complement strand
ATGTGTACGACGGCGAGCTACGCACTCCACTGCACCATGCGGCCGCCAGAGGTTTCACTCTTTGGCCTATTAGATTCAAATTGGTGCGTTGTTCAATGCGCTCTGGTTCTGGGTTTAGGTCACACGAATTCGGTCGACTTTCTACTGAAGTGTGGGGCCCACAACACGCGCGACAGAAAGGGCGCCACAGCGCTTCACTACTGCGCCCTGAAGGGACACTGTTCCACTGCCGAACTCCTACTCAGACACTTTGACTACAGGGTGGGTACACAAGTCGGAACCTGTGAAATGAACTGTGACACAGTCCACACACACACTCTCAGGACAGTCAAGATACCATTGGGAGGTCGGCCTTTATGTGGGCTGTGTCTTCGGGTAGACTGGCTGTGGCCAAGGCATTCCTGAGACTCACCAATGTCCACCGCCTGCAGACGGACATCAGTGGGCTCACAGCCCTCCACTATGGTGGGTATTGTAATTTGGACTTTTACAGAATAATGGAGATTATTCATTTGGACTATGGCGTTGCAGCTGTGAAGGCCGGCCACGAGGAGATGGTGCAGCTGCTGTTGGACCACCACTGGTCCCCTGAGGTGACACAGAGGCTTTCCAACTGTCTACTCTGTAATGCTGAAACTTTAACCATGAAGCGACTGCTTCAGGCGCGTGACACCAACGGTCTGACTCCCTTGTTGCTGGCCGTGTCAGGGGGTCGTTGGCGCGTGGTGCGCACCCTCTTGTCCTCAGCCGTGTGTTCCCAGAGGTCGCTGTCTTCGCAGTTGTCAGCCAGGGACTTCAGTGGTCGAGGGACTCTCCACTGGGCCAGTCTGGGAGGGCACAGTTTCCTCGTGAAGGCCCTACTCACAGAGTACTCACACTGTGGAGTGGAAAAGGACGCCGTCGATACTGGAGGAAGGACGCCACTGCACGCGGCCGTCTTCGCCAACTCTCTGGGATGCGTCTCCACTCTGCTGCAGGTGAACTACAGCTGTGTACAGAGGCTCGCCAAATGGATGAAGTGCTGACCAGTTCTTTCCTAGACTACATGGCAAAAGAGCAATGAGCATTAAATGCACTTGGCAATCTGGCAGCCCAGAACAACCTATAGCCAATGGGTTGCGAAATGATCAGTTTGTGCGTGCAAGCATCAATCACACAGGACTACAGCTCTTTCCAATAGTACGGTCTTTTTCAATCGGTGAAACGCCTAGTGTCACTTTCATGTCGCAGTGGCTTGTTCATTCAGCTGGGGGCGGACCCCTTCATTCGAGATGGGGAGAATCAGTCGGCGCTGCACGTGGCCGCCAGACTTGGACACAGCGCCATCGCCTCTGTCCTACTGGAGAACGGCTGTCCCGTCAACGACCTCGCCTTTGTCCCTTTGGGAAGTGTCGACAACAGCAATTACACTGCTGCGCAGAGGAAGTCAGTGAAGAAGTCAAGCGATGAGAGCGGCTCCAACAGCAGGCCACACTGCATGACGCCCATGGATTTCTCCCTGACGAACGTCAGTCAGTTGTACAACCAAAGTCTCATGACCATCTGAAGCTCGACTTCTTGCGTGACTGAACTTCTGAGGTGACTTATTGCGTGGCTGAACCTCTGAAGCTCGACTTGGTGACTGAACCGCTGACATGACCGAACCTCTCAAGTGACTCCTTGCGTAACACCTGAAGTGTCGTATTGCGTGACTGAACCTCTGAAGGGAATTCTTGTGTGACTGAACCTCTGATGTGAATTCTTGCGTGACTGAATTGGGTGACTGAATTGCGTGACTTGCATGACTTGTTGTGTAATTGCGCCTCTGAAGCTCGACTTCTGCTTCTTCTTCAGGGCCATCAGTCACTGGTGGAGCTGTTCAGTGCCAGGGACGGCATGACGTACTACGAAGTGAGCGAATTGGCCGCCACTCTCATACAGCACAACTACAGAAGGCACTGCTGGAGGAGGACAGCGCCTCTAGATGATGAACAGGAAGACTATTGTGCGATCACACAGCGGTCTGCGGTAGAGGTTACGCGACTGTGAACTTAGTAATTGCAGTATCTGCGTTGCAAACTCGTCGCTTGTCGCAGTATGTAATGTATGTAGGTGGTGTAGACACAATTACAATGTGCATGCGAAAAGTCAAATTTCTTCTGCATTGTATTGCATTGTAGACACTCTTTATGCGCTACAGTACACTACGTTTTGTACATTCCTCATCCGATGTTTGGCCCGCAGTACATAATACGTGTGATCGGTGCCTTCACTTGATAGGAGTATAGGCGAATTCTCTGATATTGTGGAAGCTACATAAGTGCGCTGTGGTATCATTGTGTTACATTGATATTTCTGTGGCTTACAGGCGGCTCGAGTAATTCGTATATGTGTCTATCGGGATTGATGTTGTGGCATAATGAAACGTTCATTCCGTCTTATGCGTATACTATAGTGTGCATATGCCGTGGCGTTCTGGAATATGGGCGCTTGCTGTAGTTGTCACTGGTAGCAGTGCCTGTGCGTAGTTCAAGTTGTTTGTGAACGGCTTGCCTAAAGGCCCTGGTGATTTTCGCGTGGGGTACAGCGGTGTTCTGGTGCTGGTGCTAATGCGTATTCTCTGAAATAAAATGTCGTCAACTGAAGCTATGCAAGCATTGTCTGTCCAACCCTGAACCCTACCAGGGCAACTTTCAAGCCGAATCGTATTGCTATGTGTACTATGTTCGACTTGGCGCTCATAACCGTTCAACAGATGAAGCCTTCTGCTCAGCAGAATAGTAGTGTCAGTGGAGGAGGGGGAATGATGTCTTCACAGGAGCTTCTGTCGACGCTGAAGAGTCACTCGGAGCGACTGGCAGCCTTCGATTTCGACGGCGCCAGAACTGGCGTCGACAACTTCCGTTCCAAACTACAACAACACAGCGGCCACGCCAGCCTGCAAGTACGTACATTGTGCAGAACTCGTGTCGTAACAACCCACGCAATCTCCGAGTTGTGTAGCCATTGTTGCTTGGATGTCTCAGGGTCCCAAGGAGGTCGCCCGGCTGTCTCTGCTGCAGAGTCTCTCGCAGCTGTCTCAGGCGGAGAAGGACTACTTCTCTCTGGGATTCCTGTTGCCCAAAGGGTTCTTCCGAAAGGCCGCAGCCTCCAAGACTAACTTCAATCAGATTCGCACCGACCTCACACGCACCCTTGATACTGCCAAGAAGGCACTACTCTCCTTCACAGAAGGGGAAGGGGAGAAGGTGGATGTGGTGGAGGGGAAGGGGAAGGTGAAGACAAAGGGGGAGGCACTGGTCGTCCATTTGCTCGACCACTATCGCAACTACGTCTCGGCCAGAATCGACATGATGAACTTCTACGAGAAGGTACAGTTGGAGGAGAGGCACTGAATTACTGAAATACTATCTGTCCTAACCGACTGACTGAAACGCCTGTGATGAACCTTGCAGATGGCCCTGCTGCCCTCCGAGAAGGGACCGACGGTGGACCATCTGCTGGAAAGGTTTCTTCATTTGTTCAATTCTATGGTGTTGGCCTTACATCTGCAGTGCGCCTTGTCATCGCGGTGACTTTCGTTTTGACAGTCTGTCGACGCTGCAGACCAAGTACACAGGGGCCTTCCATCATCCCTCCTGCGCCCCACTGGAGGGCAGCTTCGTCTCAGAGGTGGCCATTCTCCAGAGACTGCTGAAGTGCCATCGATCACTGACTCAGTTTGCCCTACTGGACTCCCTGTTGTGTCTGAAGGAGGCCAAACAGCAGCTAAAGAGCTGGCTGGGAGATTCAGGGACCAAGTGGACAGACCAGGCCACGAGTAGCGGCTCCTGGCTCTCGGGACTGGGTGTGTGATTGGAGGTACAAGGAAGCCCACCCAATATGCACTGCTGTGCTGAACAGTGGAACACTGGAAGTTATTTTTGCCACTGTGAAGCATCGTCCCTTTCTCATCCTCTTCCAGGCTTCTCCAGTCGCTCTCAGTCGTCGCTGTCTCTGTGCCAGTGGCTGAAGAGCTTCCTGGAGACGCTTCTGTCCAAGTTTGGCCTATACTTCCACGACGCCTTTCTCAGACACGCGCCACAGGTTGGTCGGTGACAACAGCGATTTGTGTTAGACCATGATCAAATTGAGAATAGTACTTTCTCCATCAGGCTGACTTCAAGAGGGACCTGGGGAACATTCCATCTCCCAACTTCATTCAAAAGCTGTCCAATTTCCAGAGGAAGCAGGACGCCCTCCACGTCTGCCTCATCCTCGACGGACACGACATGCCGCAGTTCAGAGGCATCGGTTACAGGTGGGTCTGTAAGATAAGCGCTTCAACTGAAGACGAAGGGCTAGATAATTGTGTCTTCTTGACATTCGAAGTGCCGGGAGGTCTACGTCGAATATCTTTGCCTGAAGTCCAATGACTGAGTGCCTGTTAACGCGATTTGCCTTCATTGCTGTTCAATCCACTATCCTCCTCAGGCACCCTTCACGCGAGACAGAGCCTCTGAAGGGGCTGGAGAGCTGTCCCTTTCTCATCAGTCTTCCAGTGGAGAAGCCGCCTCCCAGCCATCTGCATCCAGCTCTTGTCATGACCCTGGGGGAGAAGGGGCCTCTGTTGTCAGAGAGGGCCGGTACAACGGCCTTTGTCTACGACGAGAGTAAAAGTCTCTCCCTCTATCTCAGTAGGGTGGAGAGGGCGCCGCAGACACCAGTCTACCTCCTGCTCCTATTCAATGGAAAGAGACTGGAGAAGGAGCCAGCGACGCTCGCCTTCGCTTCTGACTTTCAGAGGGAGCTCAGTTTCGATAACCTCTTTCTCGCGCTGAAGTCGGGATTGAAGTGATACTGTGTCACATAATGCAGTCCTCGGTAATAAAAGCTTCTCCATCAACCGAAGATTTGTTGCTTAGCGATGGAACGCTTTCTCTCCGGGTTCCTGATTTGTGAATAGCGTGTGCTGTGCTCACCAACAACAATAGGTTAATCAATCCCCAGGTACAACTGGTGCCCTGCCCACCTGAGTGGAATGGAGCCGTCCGGCGCCCGTCTGGAGGACTACAGGGTGGCCAAAGTGGGCGAGACTCCATTGTCAATCTAACTAAACACATTGGCAATCCAAGAAAGACATGTAATGTGTAGGCGCCCGCCTCCCTCTACTTCGTGTCCGACTTCCTGTCGGTGGAGGAGGAGGAGCAGCTGTTGGAGAGAGTTCAATCGGCTCCAAAACCAAAGTGGGAGTGGCTCAGCAATCGAAGACTGCAGAACTACGGGGGCATAGTCGGCCGAAAGGCGCTCATTCCCGCGGATGACATACCCGACGTGAGCCTATTACCTGGGAAGTCCGCTAGAGTCCAAGTATGTAAAATATGAAACCTATTAGCATCACACTATTCTAGTTCGCTTCGTTTGCCCGCCCACTACGCGCCTCGTACGACAGCACCGTCTGAGCTTCTTGCCCCCCCCCCCCCCCTGTTTTGCTTCGATATTGGCATTTTCGTCATCGCCGTTTATGTTCTACATATAAATCCTCTCTTGTCGGAGTGCTTCTCTGCAGGGACTCCTGCACGTTTTCGATATTGTATCAGATGTCCGAATAGTGGCCGTTCCTATGTCTCGTTTTTTTCTACCAAGCGAAGATTTGCGTGGCTTTCCCAACTTCCAAGTCTTAAATTTCCATGCACGTCGCTTGTCACACGAAGAACCAAACGCCCTATTCGCAATAACCTCCAGGTCACGAACTGGTAATTGATTGTGGTTGCATAAGCTTTCAATCTACTCTCACTGTCTCACACTGTTGCTGTAAAACTCACATTCGCAGAACGCCAACGAAACTTACAACTGACAAGTGAGTGACTTTTCGAGCGTTGAGCAAAATTGGCCAAACAGTTAAACAAGCTGTTTTAAAAAAGTTGAGTTGTTTTATTAATACAGAGTGGTTTGTGAGTGTTTTAAAGTGGAAGAGTGAAAGAGTGGATGCTTTTGTAAAGTATTTCGAAGCCTTTCCGAATGAAGCGCGCCCGCCCGCAGTACACTATTCATGCGCTACTTCTGACACGCTCCTTTCTGAGGGGTTCTTGCAGGGCAACATTGGGATCGCCCGGGATTAATTTTTTGAGCAAGACACACGCATTTCTGAGCGGTTGTTGCAAGGCAACATTGGAATCGCCCGGGATTAATTTTTTTAGCAGACAAAGTTGTTAGTAAGACAAGGGTTTAAAAAAACAAAAGTATTTCTTTAGGAATGAGTGTTCAACAACTGCCTCAACGTAAGCTTTCAGACGGTCGAACGAATGCCGCTCTACAACGTAAGACGAGCGAGTTAGGGCCGATTTGCTGTTTGAACCTTTGGGTTACTGTAGATCGCGATATTCAAACTTATGAGTTTCGACCAATAGAAGAACAAATGATCAGTGAGTCAAGAGCTATCCAGCAACTCAAGACCGTCTCTCTACGACGCGCGCTGAGCGAGTTAGAGCGATTTCTATGCTAAAAACGCAAGAATGTCGCTTTTCGTGGTGCTTGTTTGCGTAATTAACAAAATTTTTACGCCAAGTGAAAGAGCACGTCGAGACCTTTTAGTTGACCTATCGCACGCCGCTCTACGACGTAAGACGAGCGTGTTAGAGCCGTTTTGCGTTTTGGACCTTCGGGTTACTGTAGCGCGCGGAATTCAAACTTTTGAATTTCGACTTCTCTTAACGGAATTATCAGTGTGCCGAAACCTATTCAATGAACTCAAGATCGTCTCTCAATGACGGAAGACGAGCGAGTTAGATACGTTTTGCGTTTTAAACCTTTGGGTTACTGTAGCTCCCGAAATTCAAACTTTTGAGTTTCGACCAATGGAAGAACAAATGATCAGTGAGTCGAGAGCTATCCAACCAACCCAAGATCGTCTCCGTACGAAGCACGCTGAGCGAGTTAGAGCGATTTTTGCGTTAAAAACGCGAGAATGTCGCTTTTCGTGTTGCGTGTTTGCGTAATTAAGAAAATGTTTATTGCCAAACGAAAGAGCACATCGAGACCTTTTAGTTGAGCTATCGCACGCCGCTCTACGACGTAAGACGAGCGAGTTAGAGCCGTTTTCCTTTTAGACCTTCGAGTTACTGTAGCGCGCGCAAATCAAACTTTTGAATTTCGAAGTCTCTTAGCAACATTACCAGTGAGTCGAGACCTATCCATAAAGCCCAAGATCTCCTTCCTACGACGTTCCAACGCCGAGATATGAGAGCGTGACGCACGGACGAACGAACGAACGAACGAACGAACGCACGGACGCACGCACGAAAAGCTCTCGTAGGGGTTCGCCCGGCTGAGGCCGGGCGAAAAAAAGCTTTCGATGATTGGACAAGACGATCTGATGAATGGCGTCCATTGGTTGCGCGAGACGGAGCTCAAATTTCTGTTTGAATTGTTGAGGCCGACCCCACTTGTTACTCCACTTTCGAATTCAAATACAGCTACAGTAATAACTGAGCTCGCCATAGCCCAAACGTTGCACAAGTTTCAGTTTGAACTCTTGTAGGCCAACCCCTTGCACAACTGTTTGAATTCAAATACAGCTACTGTAATCACTGAGGGCGGCAAAGTGTAAACGTGGCTGAGAGTGTGAAGCCGGACCCTAACCTTTATGGTACAAAATACAAATATGTCGGTCCTCTAGCGCACATGGCTTTGCTGTCCATCTACTGCGAAATTCGACCTTTTCAATTTGCTCACCTACAGTAGGCAATTGATTATTAGGAAAGAATGGTGTCAATTGTCTTGTCTTGCAGTGGCTTCGCCGTGTCATGAATAAGGTCAGCTCCATCGAAGGGGTCTTCGAGAGGGGCAAAGAGCCCAATCACGTTTTGGTCAACGAATATCTCCCAGGACAAGGCATCATGGTCAGTTCTGGTTGTGGTGATTTGAAAACTGAACAAGACTAAGGTTTATTAAACATAATTGCAGGCTCACGAGGACGGCCCCGCCTTCTATCCCACCGTCACGAATGTCACCCTGGGAAGTCACACACTTCTCGACTTCTACAACAAGATTCAGTCCACCGACGACACGCACTCAGACACTCAGGTGTGTACGGAGCTTGCGACGCTGCATTTATGTACACAGTTCACGGAAAAGTATCCGTCGAAGCCTTGAGAAACTAGCCTGCGCACTCTTCAAAATCTCAATGAAACATCTGGCTTTTAGGGAGAGACGGCGCTGTCACAGAGATTTGTGGGTTCAGTGCTGTTGGAGCGTCGGAGTCTGGTGATTCTGAAGGATGACCTCTACACTGACTTTCTGCACGCCATCGCCCAAAGGGAAGAGGACACTCTCTCATCAACAGACACTGAGCACATCTGGAACCTGCCGCTGCTCAGAGACCACAGACATCTGGGAAGTGGTGACACTGCCACTGTCACGCTGAAGAGAGCCACTCGCGTCAGTCTGACGATTAGAAACGTCCCCAGGGTGGCCGGTCTCGGAGTGAAGCACCTGCTTGGGAAGTGATGACAGCCATTCATACTTGTTGTTTGCGGGTCTTCTGTTGCGCTGGGCTGCTTCCGGATTCAACGGGTGACGACTACATTGCACAGTGTACTTCATTGTGCAGCAGTGCAATGGCATTCAACACGTTTCACTGGAAGCCTTTCCGTCCAGGATTTCGAGAGAATGGCGCATTTCCACGTACACACACTTTTTCGAGAGGCGTCTCTGATCGAGCGCCAAACAACCGCTTTACATACATACTTGAATAGCCTTGAACCTAGATTTAGTCACATAATGTGGGTCGCAATTTGAACGTCTTTGCATCTTAGTGGTGGTGAACCATTCTTTCAATGACCCATGATTTCGTCAACGACTCACTACGCATACTGTACATCAAATGTCGTCTTCGCGGCACAGTGACAATGGATGTTCCCTCTAATCTGTGCAATGCAGTTGCACAGTATGTCCTCCACTTATAGTGGCGTACACATCCAATGCAGATAGCCATTTGCTCGTCCCCGTTGGCGGTGTCTATAACCCGCCGAGTGTTGACGCGCCACTGGCTAAATTGGCCGCCGGTCTGGCAACAGGGATAAACAAAGGACCGCCCCGTAAAACAACCGCTGGCAGGGCGATCGTACGCTTTTGAATTGACGCTGAGAGTATGCGAATGCGGCAAGCTTTACACGGCGCCATGTTTCAACGACCTGCCAAAGTGTTGCACAACCTGGAGGGGCGACAATTAATATGGCCAACTCAAATTCAATTCAAACTATCTACAAAACACATAAATCACTCGGGCGTCCTAGTCTAGCAAAACAACGTACTGTATGTCATCTAAACGGACTGACTCACTGCAGTGGAGCGAGATTTCCTCCGTCAAGATGTGCAATCGGCATGGGCAGACCACGTCGACCGTCGGGCGTTCTTTCACCATACAACTGCAGCTGGTGGGAGACGGCGTTGCAGATGGGCCCTTCAGCCATATTGTAACTAATAGACTGACGGCTCTGGGGTTGTGAATGCTTCTCCACCGTCACTGGCAAGACGTGGCGATGCCAACTGATCTGTCCCTACTCAGGCAGAATTCTGCAATGTTACATCGTTCGTCATATTTCTCCAATGTGTGTTCGCTTGAGGCGCGTTAAATGAAAAGGATGCATCATTTTGGCCGCATATCGCTTCTCTTGACATTTTGGGTGGGCCAACTTGTAGCCGCGGTCCCGCCAGCAGGCTTCAAGAGAGGTACCCCCATTACAGTAAATATTGATCAATGTTGATGGCGATTTGGAGAATTTGACAAGCGGTCAACGTTCTGCTGTAGGCGAAATCAGCGACGTTCACTCTTCTACCCGCTGTTGGAGTTGCGCCACAGAGCGACTGAAGTACAAGGCGAGCCACTTCTTACCCCTTTAATTTGTTCAACACGAAAGAGGGTAACGAAGGTGGGTCGTTGTCGCTTAGGCCGACTTCCGCAAGCCTCCGTTAGTGTTCACTGACCTGTGCTTCGACAATCCCTACTGGTGGAGTCAGCCGAACGACAACAACACAGTACTCTGCACAGATGGACCCTGCATCAAGGTGGAGATCAACTCCGCCTCCTTTGGTGGGTGATGGAGCTTTGGAGCTTTGGGTAATAAATTCACAT
Organism: Linhomoeus sp. GSCO2_2; assembly: GCA_030248115.1. Lineage (NCBI taxonomy): Eukaryota > Metazoa > Nematoda > Chromadorea > Monhysterida > Linhomoeidae > Linhomoeus > Linhomoeus sp. GSCO2_2. The sequence continues at coordinate 27,407 of JASAMZ010001217.1, read as the reverse complement.
GACCCCCTCTCAGTCTCCCCCCCCCCCCCCCTCTCCCCAACATTCCCCTCGCTATGACGCTGTCTGTCCTCAAGTCAGGAATGGTGTACGAACAGGACGGGCCGTCTACCGCGGCTGTCAGACCCGTCTGCTGGGCGTGTACAGCAAGCGCGGTCGGGCGTGGAACGAGTGCACGCAGGCGAGCCTCTACGACGTCGACGCGCGCATCTGCACATGCGCCCATAGACACCGATGCAATGGAGCGCATGCACAGCAGACAACCACTCCCCTCCGCTGCCTTTGCATCGTGATTCTCTTCTACTGTGTGTTGGTTCGATTGTTCGAAGTCGTTCCATAGAACAGACCCTCAGGTGTGTGATAAACGCAGAAGTCAGATTTAGTTATGTCGTTGTGTTGGTCGGTGGATTACATATAGGTAGTCACCTGTGCTGTATAGGCATAGATGTACAAAAGAGCATACAATGTAGTTCGCAATCTGGCAGAGACTGATTGTTGTGTTGTGGCAAGGCAATGGTGACTGTCGAAGATTGGTGAGAACCCTACACTCGCACTAAGCTTGGACATTGCGTTTGGCAGTCCACGTTGGTTTCAGCTCTCCAAAATGACACCATTTCTGAACGTGTTGCATGAGCAGGGCAAACGCATTACACCGTAGTAGGTTAGTCGCTTTCTCGAAAACCAACTTGAAATGCAAAGTACTCAAGTAATCGGGGATCAAAGTCTGATTTTGTTCTACCCACTACAATCGTCTATCATCACTGCTTCCATCCCAAGTTTGGGCGCCTCCCTCCAGTCCTCCTCTCCTATTCAGTCGTGTAGTTCTTCACCCACTGTTTCAGAGCCTGAGTATAGAGATCGCGCCTTCTTTGTGAGTCGTTGCAGTCATACACGGAAATGCAAATCCCTTATCGCTCTTACCTCGATTCCCTTGAGAGTGCTGGCGCAGTAAGTGCGCAGAAATTGGTGGTCGATAGCCGCCTCCCTTCCACGACGCCTGCTCTCTTTGAGTCCATCGGTGCCGTCGAAGTTGACGAAGCAGAGACGGGTCGTCAGCTCGCCCTTTGGACGCAGGTAGTGGGGGTCACACGGCATCAACTGAACGATAACTACTGAGGTGATGATACTGTACTGAAGAGTGGTGCTACGGAAAGAGAATTGTAGACGTGAGTGGTTGAAGATGGCCGTTTCGGCACGGAATAACAATGGCAAATATTCCCAACCGGTTTCGGGCCCTAAACCGACCCTTCGTCAGGCGTAACAGATAACGACTGACCCTGACGAAGCGTCCGTTTAGGGCCCGAAACCGGTTGGGAATATTTGCCATTGTTATTCCGTGCCGAAACGGCCATCTTCCACCACATTCACTATGAATTTAAACGGCACATCTTCATACTCTGGACTTCTCCAATCTATAAAATTGTAGACTACTGACAGCCCCGTACTGTAACTCCTATGAGAAACATGCAGCTGCAATTAATGGTATAACTTCCCATTGTCCCAACCCCACCCACCCCCCCCCCCCCCCCAACTTCATTGCACCCGGAATATGCAACTTTCCACTTGTCCATCACTCAACTACCTTTCGTCCCACCCAATTGAGGCCAGGGTTAAAGAGTACCAGAGTTTTTATTCTAACTGGGAGTGGATAAGCGGTAGGGAGCTCTTATCTAGCACTTACAGCGACGGCGGCCTCCTTGAGCATGAGGTCGCACATATCCTGTCCCGTGACGGCGCCCCTCTTCTCCAGCAGACCCTTTCGAACCACCTCGAAGTCTGGCATCATATAGTAGGTGCCGTCGGCCAGCAGAACACGCACTCCAACTGACGTTAGCTCCCTGTTTGTTTAAAAGGAAAACGTTCCAGAAAGAGTATAAGAGGGTTGAAATTTGGTGGTGGTTTATTCATAGTGTTTTACTTTTCGGTTCTGATTTGCTTACTTGTGAACGAATTCCGAGAGGGCCTTCAGAATCTTGTTGCAGTGGAAGGTGTAGTCTTCCAGTTCCTCCATGTTGTCTGTGAGGCCGTCTAGCAGCGAGAACTGAACGGGCGCTGGGGCGCACGTGTAGGTGTGACTGCCGGCGCTGGCCACAGCCTTGTACAGCTCCCCCAACTCCTCGGGGAAGATACCGTAACCCGCCTGGAATTCGAACTATTTCACGTACAGTGTGGACTTGTAACAAGCAATGTTCCTAACCCTCCATCCGCCTGCGCTGGCCCACTTGGAGAAGCCGTTAGTCAAAATCGTTCCCTCTGGGTAGTACTGAAAGTGGAATGGAATGTTTCAACGAATGCACAAACGTGGTGTATCATTGGTCCGCGTGGGTCGCTTCATCGTAGCACACAGCGTGGAACTTTCAAAGCTTGCCTTGGCCAGGCTGTGATGTTGGATGCCTTCTTTGTACGTGAGCCTGGCGTAGATCTCATCGCTCATGACAATGATGTTGTTGCGACGGCAGACCGCTCTTAAACAAGTGGGACTTAGACCATTTGAAGCCACTTCAGTTGCAGCAGCACTCACGCCAGCTCCTTCAGATACTCCTCTGTGAGGGCGATTCCAGTGGGGTTGTTGGGGTTGTTCAGGATTAACAGCTTCTTTCGACCCGGCTCCGTCTCGGCTTGCACCATCTGTGTTAAGATGAAAGGTCCTGACTGAGTCAAACAGCAATCAATAGAAAACACAGGCACCTTCTCGATAACGTCAGTTCTGGGCACGAACTTGTCCTCGTAGTGTGTGGGCACGAGAAGGACCTTCTTGCCTGCCAGATGGCACTGCGGGAAGTAGGTGACCCACGAGGGGGACACCAGCAGGATGTCTGAGGGTGAAACTTTGAGTTACACCTACGGGATTCATATTCAACTGCCACTGTGCTCTCTCTCTCTCTCTGACATTCAACCCACACCTCCTCCAAAGACGTTGACGGTGAGATAGAGAACTTCCTTTGAGCCGGCGCCCAGTACCAGGCGATCAGCCGAGAAGTGATCCACTCCGTCCCACTCCTTGTGCAGATCCACGATCTTCTGCGCCAGCTCCCGGTAGCCTGCCAAGGTTCTTAGGTGTGAGTACTGACTGCTACAAGATTCTCAGAGCTAACATTAAAGGCGACTTGAAACATTTGCACTCCCTCACCCGCGACGGGCAGGTACTCGTGTCTGTCGGCGTGTCTCTTCAGTCCCTCCACGAAGCACTCTGGGATGGGGAAAGGCGACTGGCCGAAGCCGAAGTGGTGAACTTCTCTGCCGCTCTTGATCAGCTCCTTGATCTATGTACAGCACACAGACCGCAGTGAAGGGACAAATCAACACGAATGGAAGAGACTGTTCGAGCAGCTCCACTTCTAACTTCACTGAAACATCTCTCGCTCACATAAGTGTTGAAGGTGAGGTTGGAGGCGGCGTTGTAGTCTGTGAGGTCGTCTCTGAGAAGGCGTCCTCCGTGGGCGATTGACTCCTTCCTGGGAATGGCTCCATTGGCCAGCGGGCCGTTTTGTACCACGGCCAGCGTCGAAGTCATGCCGTTCAACGGTTGGGGCGCTTGCCGGTTCTCTTGCAGATTGGCGCGTAGAACGATGGTTCCATCGACCGAATATGTCTCACTTCAAGCCCGTTTGAGAGAATCGAAAGCGGTTGCGTAGTGTGCAGAAAGGGGGTGGCTGAGTGCAGCTGCGCTGCGACGCGTGAAAAGGGAACTGGGGGCGCTTTCTAGAAGAATGGGGCGTCAGCTGAGAACGAAAGCGAGACGGAAGGGGAAGGAGCCGGCTCTATAAGACAAATACTACCGTACGCTTCGTTTAAACGCACCCATTCCCTTCATTATGCAGACACTGCATCTTTCGTCTTTTATAATGAGAGAGAAACGATATCGTCCTCGCAAACTGTTATCTCCAGACGTCAGAAGGAGCGGACGCACTTCTTTCTTTGTTTGCTTAACTTCTTAAAAACTCGAGACAATCAGCTGAGGACTTCGACCGGCGACTGTCGAACGAAACCCTCTCTCTCGCCCACCAAGATTACGTCAGTGCGCCGGCGTGCGCTCGCTCTGCACGCTTGTCGGTGCGTCGGCACTGACAGAACCCCACGGGTCAGTCACAACGAAGCACTGTAAACCAGGCAAGTCGTCCGGGGGACGCAGTATACTCCACAAATTTGAACTCCTACGCACGGTGACTCCTCTGCTGTTGTGGCCTCCTGGTACTCCCAATCGCAAAAGCAATGCTGAATTCGTGATCTGCATCCCAAAATACCCCAGATTCGACATACAACACACCTAGCTTCCTATGGACTCCGGGAACTGAAATTCAGCACTTGGGGTACGGTAGCGCACAAATTCGTCACAAGTACGTTCAAACATCATCTAAGCGCTAAACAAATGGCCAATTCGTAATCAGTGCCCCCGAAAACCCCGAAATCGAGTATAATATCGCAGAAGTTGACTTGACACTCACAATTCAAACGGACGCTGCAGGAATACTGTAGCTTCGAAAATTCTTCCAAAACACTTTTCTAGACCAGATTTAAGCGTAGAATCGTTTGAAACCACTTTTGGAACGATTCGGCAACGCATTCGAGCGCTATAGACGCCGAAATGCGAAAATCGCAATTTTTGACCCCGGAGTCAAAAAAGTTCCACCAAGATAACTTTTTGTGTTTCGCCCGATTTTCTCCGTTCATGGCTCATTCGATAGAGGACATCTGGGAAGGAGCACCAAGAGTGGTCTCGCCGCTCTAGCTGCTACCTAGCTCGCACAGCAGCCAGTCAAAGTTGACCCGGGGCCGAAATTCGCGAATTTTTCAAATTTGCGCCAAAATTGGTCCCGCAGCGGTCCAATTCTTTTTTTGCCAACTCGGCACTATCGAGTACTACAACATATCAAAAGATAGTATATACCATTATATGCAACTTTTTCGAGTTCTACCTTGCCCAACCCAATTTTCAGTACTTTGAAAATTTAAATTTTTGAATTTCCCGCCAACGGAGTCCCGCAGCGTGACCCCATATGTCGTGCAGGTTGCCCACCTACTAGGCCTACCCAACGCAAAAAACCGTTTGCAAATCGGCCGCTTCACGCGCGAACGCCGTTGACTCAAAGTTTCTGCGTTTCGCGCACAAACGCTATATACTCCACATTTTTTGTGGAGTATAAAAATTCGAGGGTGCAGTGACATCCTCTTTAAGCGGCGGGCACGGTACATGCTGACTGCTGTGCGCTGTACGTATTGCCTTCATAGAGTGTCTGTACGCGTCAAAAAGTTTCATCGGCCGTTCGTAATGTACCGTTGGTTGATCTCTTTGGTAAATGCTTGGGGTGTGCCATTCTGTTCTGTCAAATATTTTGTAGGCGCTACACGTCCATTCCATTGCGCGGTTTCGGTTAGAGGCGGTCAAGTGAATCCCATTAGAATAGCAAACAATACTCCCTCCCGTCAAATGCTGAAGACAACTCTGCGAGTCGAAACAACTATGTAGGCGCATACTTCGGAATTCACCACAGCAACGAGCCATCGAAAATTCAGTTGTGTACAGTTGAAGAATTCAAAGTTCAAGGCAAGGCACAGCAATCGAATTACCGACTGACACATATATCAGAAGTTTCAAATGACTCTCTTGAATTATTTATTTTGCGTCTTTCGCTAAATCAATCATTGGCCGACAGCGGCAGGACGGCGATAGCGATCACTTTCCCGACTCCTCGATAGCAGATGAGGCGCCCCTCGTCGCCTCTCTTCAGAGACTCGAAGACTGACCAATCGGTGAGACTGCCGAACCCCACATAACAACTGGCCTCTGACAGATCGCCACTGTCGGCGGTTTGAGTAATCTCGAATGTCTTCTCCACTGGGCCCACTCTGACAACCTTTCCAGTGACGATAAACAGGTCTGAGAAGTGCCCGCTCTTCAGTAGGTTGTTGTCACTTGGGAGCTCGCGAACAAATCGACCCTTGGTGATCCAAAAAGAAATGAAACCGTTGTTGAGGGGGCTGCTAGAATACGCCTTGTGCCTGGTCGCTTTGAAGGTGATAACTGAGCCGATTTTGGGCCGATTCTCTCCAAATGTGGGCGAGGTGGAAGCTTCTATCACCCTGGCTTTGCCCGTGAATGGGTTCCAAATCGACAGCTCATTACTTTCTCTTGAAGTCTCTATGACGACGGCCGTTCCACTGGCCTGCAGCGTTCCAGCTGCGTTGCAGGTGACGCGGAACCAGGGATCCCCTTCCTTGTCGGATGGTCTCAGATTCTCGGCTTTGCGCATCTGTGCAAGGGCGCCAGTATCGACGTCTGCGCAGAGAACACTGCCCACGGCGAAGGCAGACAGGCCGTTCATCAGAGGGAGAAGACCTATCTCCTTCTGCCAGATGTGCAGTTGATCCACGAGGACGCCTTCGACTGAGACGAAACTACTCTGCTGGACTGCTGCTGCCATGCCGTCAAAATTGCTGTTGTAGAACTCCACTGAGGGCACTGGAATGATTCGTTGACGTCCCGTCCGTACTGTCGTTGGAGTCTTGGCTCGCACCCTCCCTGGATCGGTTGAAGAGGCAGCGGCGGCGACGCGCGACCTTGGAGCGGGCGTCTGACTCCTCCTGAACGCGGGGACTTGGCTTGACGCTTCTCCAGATGTTGGGGAATGGCGCTTCCACCCGTCCCCATCTCCGACCGGTGCTTCTGTGTCAACCCTGAGAGCGAAGCGAGAGACGCCTTCTCCCGCCACCGGCTCGGAAACGGCGGCGATCACTTCGCACGCCATTCCATCAAAGAGTCCCTTCAGTGGTACCGCCGTGAAGTCGTTGCGAACTGGAATGGACAAGCTTGCGCCAGAAACGACTTGCACAGCGTAGCAGCTGGCTTCGTCGGCAGCCGACCGCTGCCGTTTCACGACGCCTCTTCCAATGAGGACCGAGTGCTCTGTCAATCGTAGCAGACCCTCTGGCAAGACGGCCGGCGGGTACTGGAGTGCGTCGAACTGCCACAGAGGTCGAATGGGCGATCCTTCGTCGGATGTGAACGACTCTGGATGCGCCAAGAAAGCCACTGACGGCCGAACAGACCCCACGATCCATCGGCGGGCGATGAAGGCATTTGCTGGCAAACTGCCGCCAACGTCGGCGAGGCCAAGAGAGCCATTCCAGGCAACGGCAGAGGCAGTTGGCAAGTTCTGTTGGCAAAAACTGTATGCCGTCACGACGACTGGAGGGATCAAAGTGGTCTGGCGCGACGTCTGAGTGAATCGCAGGAAGTGCCTGCGCTCTTCCAACGAGAGTTCTCCAACGTGAGCGAGAACAGTGGCGCCATAGTTGGCTCTGTGCTTGTTGGCCGATTTGTAGGCGACGCGCAGCTTGCAGCAGGTCAAGAGCTGTAGGTCGACACAGGCGCCTGCCCGATAGGTCAGCAGACCCATTTCTGGATGGCTGTAGTAGTTGACGCCGTGGCGATTCAGCAGGAAGACTGCAGCGACCACTTTGTCGCTTGGCACCACCGCTAGAGCCGCTCTCGCGTTCAACAGCTGGCTGTGGAAGGTCCAGATTGTGTGGTCGAACGGGCCCCAACCACCGCTAGGTTCTCTGACCAGGTCGCCGCTCAGTGGGATCTCAATCAGCCGACCGTCCTCCATCCTCACGGCCAGACTCCGTCCAGTGGAGCATTCCTCCACTGCTCCGCAGAGCTTCCTGATCTTCCATTGCTGCAGCACATTCTCCGTCGCCGCTTCTCCCAGAGGGTACGCTCTGCATCCATGGGCCATCCACACTTTCTCCGTTCGCTGGGGATCCTCGCAGAGCACTCGATTGACATAGCCGTCGAACTCCACCACTTGTCCAGGCAGGAAATCGTCTGGTTTCGTCACTTCCAGCATCTCGACGCGCCCCAAGGCGATGTTCCACAGTCGTCGCCTGTGTGATTCCGGATGCTCTATCACTATCGCCTTGGCTGTAACACGTAGAGACTTGGGGTCTGATCCGTCAGAAGAGTCTCGATAGTAGTGGTACATGTGGTTTTGATGGAAAGCTCCGTCGTCTCCGCTGTGACGACTCACGGCCGCCACTTTCCAAGGGCTAACTCCAGATTGGCTATGGCTGAGGTCGTGAATGAGGTCCAGGTCGACCACACGACCACACACCATCTTCATAGTCTTTCTTGATCCACAAGAATTGGCCACTGAGAGCACTCCCAGTTCAGAGTGCGAGAAGTAGCGTCGTTCGCCCTTGTTGAACAGAAAGACGGCAGTGGTGGATTGACACTGATGACTGGAGTCGTTGCCGGATTGAACTTGCGTCGCTGGAGTTTCTTCGACTTTGGAGCGTGATTCTTCCCCAGCTCTTCTTGCGCTGGATGAGGTACTGGTCGCTGGAATTCTCGTCGTTGCATGAGAGGCTGTGTATGGAGAATAGGACAACGGAAGCTCTGTAGAGTTGATGAGTGGATTTTGCTGATGCTCGCGATCCCTGCCAAGTGATGTTTCACTGAAGCTTTAGTTGGCCGGTAGCTAATGGTAGACAGCAATTTCGACCAGGTTCTGATGTGACTTTTTAGTACCTGTCTGGAAGCTGTTTGACTATCGTGCCTGCTGAATTCGTCCGCAGCTGATCTAATTCGTCGATCCATTTCTCCTTGTCTCTCGCGGACACCTGTTGTGTTGAGAGCTTGCAGCGAAGAAGGTCGTTTGGCAGTTCTGATCTGGGAATCTGACAGAAGACCATCTTGCTCTGAATCGCTGGTGAAGTAATAAAGTCCTTCCATTTAACACTCCTGAAGGAGTTAGATGTTCATTTTTGAAGCTCTTGCTGTGTTACTACAGTCATACATAACTCACAGAGGGTTTTGACAGACGTCGTGGTGAGTCTCGATCGTTCCATCTCCCGTGAGTATGAATCCTTCAATCTTTCTTGCGTAGTCGATGAGAAAAGTTTCGCTGAACACCAATAGAATCTGAGGGATTCTCTATATCTTACAGCCGAACGTAACGAACCTGTCGATTTTGCATAGGCCGCAGCAGTTATAATTGAGAAGAATAATTGTTCTTCTGGCGAATTCGCTGTTTTGATAAGGCAGGTTCGTGAACGGCTTCCTTGTCTGAGCGTCGCAGAACAGAATGAAGTAGGGCATGTGGAACTTCTCCAAGCACGATCTAATCGCCTTCAAATGGTCATCTGCGCCGAAGCTATTTCCATAAATCACAGCCGGTCTGTACAGAACCGGCGACGTATTCTCGGTTTCGTTCTTGACCGCCATCTTCAGTAGCGGCGACCGCTACTTTGCATGGAGTTCAGTTCATAGATGGGTTTACGTACATGACAATAGCCGGCGGAAGCCGGTACGGCTCCACGCCTCTGCCACTGCAACTGCCAGCGATGTTGTGTCTTGTGTCTGACATGCATGCTTGCCGATGACTCACGACGGAGCCGCGCGCAAGTGGGTGCGCCTTCCCGAGTCTTTCAGAGAGAAGGAAGGGGAACACTGCTTTGCGCACACGCCGCAGGAGTGTGGACATGCAGGAAGGGGTATAATATAGCAGTCGAAGGAACGCACAACTTTCCGATGGCTGACCAGACGTTTCCCCATCGGCGTAGCAAACGGCTCGGCGGCATGGAGCTAAGCTACAGACAGACAGACATGTCCACCATCATCTGGTATCTGTGGGCCGCTCGACGGACCAACTACCCTCCTCAATGCTTGAGAGGGGTAAGCGCCTGTGCTGTACTCATGGGGATCAGTGTTGCAGTCGTTAGCCACATAGGTACAGAGCTCGCTGGGAAGCGAAAACACATGGAGACGGCGCAGAAGCAAAGACCTGACTTGTGTGGCAGAAGAGAGCCGACCAGAGGTGCCAACTATTTCTCGCCAGGGCTGAGATTGAGAGTGCCGTTCAACAGAACGAAAGCGCTGAACACACGGCAGGGTGGTGAGCTCCGAGCTGTGAACCTTGGAGCTCTGGCAGTATGCAGCTACGCCAAGCAACGAAAACGTTTCACAAACGGTAGAAAGGACTGAAGTAGCGATATAAAAACGTTCCGTGCGTGTCACTAACGAAAACCAATTACTGTAGCTTGTTGAACAGCAACAACGCCGCAGTGCTTGAACGGTTTGCATTACAGCGAGACAAAGGAGCATTTTGACAGTTGATCTGGGTTGTTAATGAGTCCACCACCCAGTCACGGATCAAACGAAGTTTATAATGGAAACATTTAGGGAATGTCTTCCAAATCGTGCAGCACGCGTGGTGACTGACCATGCAATCCTCGTGGTCGTATACTACATCAGACTTCTCGAGTTTTCTGCTGACACTGACAGATAGCACACACGGAATTCACGTACAAACACTTGTAAGATTCTGCCGTCATTGGGCTACAGACACACACACACTTAAACTACGCGTTCCCTTGTGTGCATTCATTCACCGTACCGTAAGCCTTACTCAGGTGGTTCATTCAGCTCAGACTTCGGAGTGGACTCGTTCAGAATGTTGGGGCGGTTTCATACACAATTTTGGGTAGATTTCGCATCATGTGCATTCGGCTTTGCTCTATGTACCGTAAATACCTGTTGCAGTTCTACTTGCAAGAGGTTTCATTCGGTCTTCAGAATCCGCGCTTGTGAGCGTTGATTGTCATAAAGGATTGTATCTTGTCAGTAGTGTGCCATCTGAAACGGTTGTTCGCTCAAGGACAGAGTGAGCGAGACGTTGTACTCTGGACGATGGAAGATGCGTTCGACGCGTCGAAGCGCGGTAGAAAAGTCTAGCAGAAGACAAGAGTGGCGCATTGGGAACAACACAACGCGAGAGAACCGAGTGGTGCGTACTTCTTCGAAGTTGCTCTACAAAGGCGACCTACAGTAAGATGCTAACTTACTTCTTTACCCCGAGCAAACGCGACTTATTCATCATGGGGCCGAAATACGCATCGTAAACTGCAGCAACACCCAAACGTAGCGCGTACGACAAGCAGTAATGGGCGGAAAATGTGTAGACGAACACATACAGACAAACACACACAAGAAGCTGAGATCTCGTTCGTGTCGGCGCCCGCCAAAACAACAATCAATATTGACCCTCTGAGTCCGCTCATGGTCGCTGTGTGGCTTCAAGACGCTCGAATGTTTCAGTTAAAAATTGAAACGACGTCATGACTTCAGCGGTGTGTTGCGCTTGCAGTACAGTTTACTGTAGACAGATGCCGTGAGTAACCCTTCGTGCAAACTGCCAGAATTAGACACAGTGCGGAGTAACTTGGTGTGGAACGCGTTCGTGATCAACATGGTACATCAGAGTACTCCGCACGAAGCGCCTAACTCTGGTACATATCACAGAAGAGTCGAGCGCAAAGAGAACAACCTCGCAAGTCATTCGAAATGCCGCCTACGAGCTACCGCAGTACAGGTATGAAGTCATCGCGCCGCCCCACTTGTAGTCCAGGGACGCAGAAGTCTCTGCCTGACGCGTGCAGCACGGCAGCGTTTAATTCTACCTACGTAGCAGGAAAGTAGCAGCTGGCAGTCCGTCGCACACACTTAAAGAAAGGTTTCAAGGTAACCATATAAGTTTCTATGGGCTGCTACAGTATTGAGGTGCTTAAGCAATAACGAGTTACACAACCTCAAACGTGCAATTCGCTGTTGAATCGACACCAGCTCGCTACTACTCTGTCAGGCAACCGACGAACACCAACACGACGAGATTCTCCAGCAGCAGCAGAAATAGCAGCGTCTTTGGCGCACCTCTCGCAGTTTTGGCATCCTCATTCGCTTCTCGGGTGGCGTGGCGTACAGTGGAAATTTCAACGACGGTAGGTCGCTTGTCGACAACGGAGCTCTATAGAAGTCTCTGTCCTCGCGTCGCTCAGAAGGCACGACACTCGCACCTTTCGACCTTGACGATTCGCCTATAGAGCGTCTTGTCCCGCCGGCCGGGACAATGGAGCTTCACAGTCTCAGGGCGGTACTCGGCCGGCTGACAGGAAGAGGCGCTTTCAAACGCCGCCTTCGGTGGTCGGTCGCCGTCGCCGCCGATCAGTCTGGGTATGAAGAAGCTGCGGCAGCGGCCGAAACAGAATCGGTTGGCCACCACCAATCGGTGGCAGCCGCGCAGGCGGATCTTCTGCTTGAAGAGGTCGCTGCGACAGAAGCCCTCAGAGTGGTTGCGCATCCCCAAGTCGTCGTCCAGAAGCAAGGAGGACTGGGCGATGGAGAAGGCCTCCCAGCGACTGGGAAGCCGACGGATGCGCCGCTCCTCGGCCGTTAGTTGGCGACGGCGCTCGCGACGATTCGCCGCCTTCTTCGACTTGTCGCGCTGCCGACGGCGCTCTGGAAGAGAAGGGCGGTTGTTACAAATTCTTTGACTCTATGAAGGACGAATCATCTGGAGAAATGAAATTCTACATGCAATAGAAGGGAAGCTGCAAACGCGTTTCTCGGCCGGATTATGAGAAAGCGCGTAAAGGCTTTGTGATGTTGTTGGCTAGTACACACTACGTCACGGACGCAGTCGTCTCACTCGCCCTAGTACAGGCCCTCACCCGCGCGCTTCTTGGCTCGCTCCTCCATGAGTTTCTCCTTCCTCTTCTGCTTCTTCATCTTGCGTCTCCTCCTCCTTCTCCTCCGTCTCCTCCTCCTCTCCTCTAATTCCTCCTCGTAAGTATAGTCTGTCTGTCGAGCAGGCCAATCGTCCACTGAAGTCGGCTCAGGATTGTCCCGACTGCGCAGAGTGTCGAACGCCATCCTGGAGAGAGCGCGCAGCTTGGTCTCGTCGCGCAGGTCGCGGCGCCGCTGCTCGAGCAGACTGAAGCGCCAGGCGCTGTCGCGGTGGCTGGCCAGAGCCTGAAACGTTACAGACGTGGAGTGATTAACGAATTGGTAGTTTGATACACAAACCGTTGTGAACGAGAAGTACTAGCCTAGCGTCATACAACTCAACCTGTATACTACAACATATTCTCCTTCAACCGTCAACTCACATCGTTCTCTCCCACGTGGCTGATCTCGCCCCTCTCTTCGAAGCCTGGTTGTCCAGGAATGCTTTGGTCGCGCTTTCCGACCGCCGCAGACTCCGTTTGAAGTAGCGCAGTCGCAGAGAGCATGACCAGCAGTGTCACAATGTGAACGGTCAAGGATTCCTCCATTGTCTGGCGACGACCTCAGGTGACGAAGGGGCTTGTCATCGTCGCAAATGGAAACTGCCCAGGGGTGCGAGTGATAATCAACTCAGGGAACTGTCGGCTCCTTCGGGACGCTGAGTCATCGCTTGTAGCACCCAGAGTGAAAGAAGAAAGGGGCCGAAATAAACTCGTTTGCCGCCAGCGCCGCTGTCGGACTCCAACTGCGGATTAGTAGCTTGGAAGGCTGGAGGGGCTAATCAACTTCCTCGCCGCCTCCTTTCATCGGTCTTCTCTCCGCTATTTTCCGGGCCGATTTCAAGTGCTGAAAGGAGAAGCAGAAAGAAGGAAATAAGAAAGCGGCGCCGACCATGAATGGCGCCACCACCGCGCGAGCCAAGCCAACAACGCGCACGCGCGCGCAAATAGACGGGAAGCCCCCTGTTTTCTATAGCATTTGCTTACGCTATGGAATAGAGTGGAAGAAGAATCGAAAGGGGGAGAAATCGAGGGCCGCGGCGCCAGCGCTTGTTTGCCTATTGTCTCCCGAAGTCTTCCCCCCTCGACTGGCCCAATGGAAGGGAGAGAGGGAGGGGAGGCGGGCCAAATTACGGCCGGAGAGCGAAAGTGATGGAGGGAGGTAACAACAGGTTGCGCGCGCGTCTGTCTGGGCGCCGGCCAGGCGACGGCCGCTAACTACCGTGTCTAGAAGAGCGGAGGGGGAAGGGGGAGGCGCCACTGCGCCCCGCCGTCGGCGAAATCAAACACCGCCGCGGCCACTTTGCCTCCTTCTCCTCCTTCTTCAGCAGGTGAGAAAAGACGTCAGCTCGGCGCCACCCCCGCGCCGGCGTCGTCGTCGTGGGGTTTTACGGCTACCCGCCCAACGTCTGCCCACGTACCTACGCGGCCGGAGACCGGAAAAGCCGGTAGAAGCACGTGCCGCCGCCGGATTGATTACTCTCTTCGCTGCTTCGCTCAAGAGCCATAAGAGCAGAGCGGCTTATTACCGAAAGTGGACGCTTATTGAATCCCCCGCCCCGCTGACGACTTGTGACGCCAGACATAAGCCACACAACAACAGCTCGACTACGAAGACGCTCTCTGGAGTTTGGATCAGCGCTTTGACTTCGACTATGACACACGCACGCCGAAGTCGAGCCATTCGGTGAACCCGAAGCAGGCTGACTGCGGTTCACAGGCGGCACCTGTGAGGCTGGACGTTGGCAGAAACGTCGGGCTTTTGACGCCCACCGCCGAACAAAGGCGGCGCGCCGCTTTCCCGACTTCCGGCCCCATTGTGGTAAATGAGTTTGTGCGTGAGCCGCCTTTGGAGGCAGGAAGGAAGTTGGCGTAAATGCAGCACAAAAGGCGCCCACTATACTTACATGCACATATCAATCCATGCCTAGACCCACATACACTACTAAGGCAGCAGCAGGCCCAAGACACCCTTTCCCAACGCACACGCAAGCTAGCGGTCGAAGCAAAGAGCAAAGAATGGGGGGACAGCCGACCGCAAAGATTGCGCCCCGCGCCGGCGCCCGCCGTTCAAAATCTTTGCGCGCCGCTTTGGCGCTGCTGGGAGAAGAGAAGAAGCCAGCAGGTAAGTTGGCGACTGCCCGGCGACTACTAGCGCCACCAACCCGACTCGACTTAGGTCCTCTCTTATCACCGTTCTCTAGCAGCTGAGCTGAGAGGTTTGGCGAGCAAGACGCGAACGCAAAAGAACCCGAATGTTTAACGCGCCGGTTAAAGTTGGATGGCGCATGAGTGAAAGCAATGTTGCTGGGGTTCCGCAGTAATAACAAGTGGCTATCTATATTCCTTATGACATTTTGCCTGTCACCGGTGAAGCGCTCATCACTCAAGCTTGTACAGTACCACGTACTGTACATACTTATGCCGACCACTATTATGTACATATGTACTGTAAGCAGGCGTCCGAGCCGTCGGTTTCTACATATTCACCGGTTCCAGTTCACCAATGAGATGACAAGTTTGGTAGCCCTTTGAGAACGCATGAATTTGACAAGTAAGAGGCTAAATCCAAGTTTAAAGTCAAGTTTCACAGGAGGCCTAACGCAAAACGGGTGGCGGGATGGATCACATTTAAAACGGCACTCGTCACATATAATTCGTGTGTTGGCACATATAATACGGGACTGTCACATATAAATCGGCACTATCACAAATACCCAACAGTTCCATATATAAATCGGCACAATCACATATAAATCGGCACAATCGCATATAAATCGGTACTATCGCATTTTTAATCGGTACTATCGCATATACTGTAAATCGTGACTTTCACATATAATCGGCCGCTCGGCGTGTCTGTTTCCCTGCTTACAGAGAATCGACTGGCACACGAACTAGAATGTTTGTGTCAGCAAGCGAGCGCTTGTGTGTGTCTGGTGACCAGGCAAAATCCGTTTTCAACGTGAAGGTAGTCGCAAGCGCTAGCTGGGAAGGGGAACAGCCGGCCTAAGCAATAGGCAAAGCATATGGGGAAGTGTGCATCCCACTAAAAGTTTGCACTAAAACTCGGTCGACGTCGCGCCTGGCGGGTCTCAGCTGAGGCTTAGCGCGACCACCAACTTCAGGGCGCGCTCCGCGCGCCCTGAAGTCGGTCACCGGTCGCGTTAAGCCTAAGCTTCGACCCGCCAGACTGCGACGTCGACTGACTCTTGTGCATGGTGGGCGCAGGGCGAGCCTAAGCATAGCCTGATTTGGAAGGAATATTCTGTGTCCGAAAGAAATGTAACGAAACGCGAGACGGCCATTGCTTCACACATGTAATCTAATGCAATTTACAGTTTGACAATACCCAATAGAAGTGCAATCGGTTTATTTTAACGGCCGCTGCCCATTATGAACGCGTTTACGCCTGCAAAACCACTAATATTCGCTAGCACCCAAATATAATATATTTATGTGCAAGCATCATATTATGTGCAAGCACCAAATTATATGTGCAAGTACCGATTTATATCGCTTATATGCGCAAGTTCCAGAGTATGTGTGGAAGTACCGATTTATATGTGACGTGTCCCGTTTTACATATATGTGACCCGTCATCTTCCCCACGCAAAACAGGTACCGTCTGAAACCAATCGCCGAGCCCTGCAATCTTGCTTAGAGGAACTGAACTCTCCATCAGTCTTCTACCCACCTTCGACGACAGCGGCAATTTCAGCTGAGCTATTAGGGCGCCAAAATTTGACGCCTGTCGTCTGGCATATTGGCGCTTCTTTCCATAGTTCCCTGGAGCGCCAAGCAGCTGACGGCCTCTCCTCCCTTTTGTCACCGGAAGCAGTCGGGAAGGCGCCATACCGCCGCAGGAATTAGCCACTTTGACACCTTCGCCAAAGCGCCGTTTTAGAGGATTGAGTGCGCGCTCCTCTACAGGGTGTAACAGAGTTTCGGGCGGATTTATTTCTTGAATAACTCATGCTAGGTTACGAATTTTCTTGCGCGGTCTTTTGCACAATGTAGACAACACTCTAGGAAATTTCATGGGCTACAGGACGAATTTTCAATCTACTTTGCGCTAGCAGCGTACGCGATTCAAATTTTGTGCTCGTTTCTCAAGGCTCACCAGGTGTCTTCTGAGTCCCGTCCCCTCTCCATCAAGCTATAGGAAAGCTGGAACGATGAAACTTGCCGACATTATAGACAAATGTGTTTGCAATTCTGGCACCAATTTTCAGTATCCTGGACCCTGCCGTGCGCAACTGCGGGTTTGAAATGCAAGCACGGCGTTTTCTCAAGACCCTTCCTCCTCAGTCGGCAGAACCTTGCGTTTTAGGCCGGCAATTGCGTACAGTTGGGCCGAAGACGCTGACAATTGGCAACAGAGTTGCAAACACATTTGTCTATCATGCCTTCGAGTTTTATCGTTCAAGCTTTCCCACAGCTTGTTGGAGAGGGTTCCGGACTCAGAAGAGCCTTGAGAAACGAGCACAAAATTTGAATCGCGTACGCTGCTAGCGCACTGTAGATTAAAGATTCGTCATGTAGCCCATAAAATTTCCTAGAGTGTTGTCTACATCATGCAAAAGACCGCGCAAGAAAATTCGTAACCTAGCATGAGTTATTTAAGAAATAAATCGGCCCGAAACTCTGTTACACCCTGCAGAACATCTCAAAAACTAGTCCCCAGGTCTCAGACCGTGTGGTAGGCGCTTTTGGTTTGTGGAACACGTGCTCAAGATTCTTTCTCCAGATGGGGGTTCACCTGGTGTGTAAAGCACTTCATCACAAGATCACGATTAATTGACATACGCAAAAATATAGGTTGAACTTTTTAAACACAGGGAGCTTGCTATGAAAGGTGAAGTAATGGCAGCGAAACCTTTCTGTGACTTCCACCAGACTGCGTCACGCCTCCCGCAAAAAACATATACAGGACAGAGCCTGTAGCCTGTAGCCTGTCGAAAGAGTTTGGCAGGGTACTCCGAGGCTGTTAGTGTGGCGTTGGTGTGTATCGCTGTCGGCGGCCGCGACGCGACCAGACCCGAAGGCGCCGTCACTCCTCTGTCAGAGGGGGTGGAAACGAGCAGATGTTAGAGAAGAGAAGCCTGGTGATCACGAGCTCACGATAGGCGGTTACCGGTGTTGTAGGTTGTATTGACGCCTGGGTGCGTTGACGCCGCGTCAACACACCCCGGGATAAATTGACGCGCGTCAATTTACCCGACCTTATTCCGAGTTGCGTTGACGCCTGCCCTTATTCAACTTTGAAACTGCCCTTACTCAACTTTTGCCCTTCATGTTGAAAGCACTCTGACTTCTGCCCTTGCCTCGTTAGCGCAGTAGATTAGCTCCAGCTGGTTAGTGGTCACAGTGGCCATATCAGATTCTACCTTGGCTCAGACCTACAAGCACCGTATGTGCTGGAGGCGACATTCCATGAACGCTGGCACGAAACGAATTGTGAAGTGTCACAATGGGCTTCCTCTTCAGTTCAGAGTACTACGTCGAAGGAGACGACACTGGTAGGTAATCGGGTCCCAAAGTGAGATTGTGTGCAGGTCCTTCTGGAATTTAGGTAGTCACTAGAGGTCTACAATATAGAAACTAGCTAGACAGTGACACTCGCCAGCGGTCCGAAGCCAGTGTCTTCACTCGATTTCACTTTGTATTGACGGCATGAGTAGAGTGGTGCAACGATAAACGGTGACATTATCTATAATCGGTTTGGAAATGTTTCATCTCTCCGCACGCTTATAGGCACAACGGGAGAAAACAGGAGTTGGGCACTGAAAGGTGAGGCCGGTACATGTGAAGAACGAAAGATGTTTCATGGTTGTATTATAGGAACCAGTACTGTCACTGTCATGGTTGTTCCTCTGTAAGTGAGCATCAATACGCAAGCTGTCTGTCACCGGGTTACACACAATAATAATAGAAGGGTGCCTGCCTGAGTTCCATGTCGAACTGAATTCTTCTGCGATGGCGAAGAAGTCGGTGATGGAGAGTGCCTTGGTGGAGACTTTGCTGATGCCGCGCCGTTGTCAGCGTCCAGGGTGTTGCAGAGGCCGCTGCCCACCTTGTTCCCCACGCTGCAGATGGCCCCACAAGCCTTGCGAAGGCCAGCCTTGCAGTTCTCCACTCGAGCACGATCGCACTCGCGCTTGCAGCCGTCCGCTTGCTCTTGGCTCTGCAAAGAGTGGTATTGGAATCGTCCGGCATTAGTTCGATTGTGGTGGTCAACGTGATGGCGCGGAATTACGACGGTTCGATATGTGCGGTAGGACCAAAGTACTGGTCGCCAATTCAGTGGCTTCAGTGACAGCAGACAACAATCCGACGAACTCCGAGTGGATTGAAAAGTCATAAATCAGTAGCACACTAGTGTATATGTGTCGCTTGAAACTATTTCACGTCTTAGCCACTTTTGCTACTGCACGTGTGGTACGACTTTTCTGAAACCAAGAGGAGTTAGTCGTCGGTCGACTCGGACTCACTCGCTAATGCGCTTGGCCCTCCTGCTCTTCTGGACAACGCATCGTTCCCTTGCACTTCGCCTGCGCCTCGTCCACCTTCCGTTGAGCCGCCTCCATCTTTCCCGACCTTCTGTCAACTTGTGCTGCAGCTTCTTGCGCAGGCCCATGCTCAGCGAAAACAGGTGATGAAACCTCAGAGATGGTTATAGCGCAGATGCCATTGGCGATTCGTGGTGTCGAAGTTAAACATTTGATACAGGCGACAGTCTAGCAGTAGCCATGTAATTCCAATATTAGTCGGAAGTTTCGGTCGCCTCGTCCAGTCAGTTCCCCTGTGTATGAAGACGCGGGTGGAGAAGGAGGCGTTGACGAGATGCCCGTAGGTACATAGGAAGTGGAAGCGGTAACCTCCGCCTGGGGAGATGGAGAAGAGACGGCCGCCTGTCATCACGCGCATCCGATCTCGAATCGATCGACAGGGCCATGCATGTAGCTGCAATGAACAATGTCGTGCCATGGCGTTCTGCAAAACTGAATGGGATCCCGCGCCTTGGATAGTAATGAAGACCTCGCACAATGGCCGTATAATATTTTTCATTTTGAAACCTCTTAGCCGCTATCAACCGTCCAAGTCCTACTCTGGCCTATCGTACGATGACTGTTCGCGCGCATGCAGTGACTTAGTGAATTACTTTTCTTCAGCGCCAGTGCGACCTGCTTGAGCAACGTTGACCCAAGAATTGTCTTCAGGTTAAATAGAACGATGAAGTACGGTGGCCCATACATTTTGAGGTCGAATTTCATATACAACGACCATTTTGCCCTTGACTCCTTATACCGCTTTACCACTACTGAAAGCGAGTGAGTGAGTCCGAGTTCCTACCTACCACCACTGCAGCTTTACTTCCTACCACTGAAGTCCGCTCCTCGTCTTCAGACCATCCTCGTGACGTCTGATGGCAACTCCTCCAGAGATTGGCTCGCCTGAAGCAGACGAATGAAGAGAATGATACCAGAGCAATTCGCTGTTGAAAAGTTGAGTGGGTGCGACTCCGGTGCGATTTCAGTGTTCCATAGCAAAAGTGGGCTCCCTCAGGGATTCCGTCGGAACCGAACACAACACACAGCACTACTAATGTAGGTACCAGCACGTTTTGTAGCGACCTCCCCCCCCCCCCCCCCCCAACGCCCACTCATCTTCTCCACAACTAATCTCACTTCCAACGAACCACTCGGTGTAAATTGTCAACAACCTATTTCAGGGGCTCTCGGAGCGGGTGGGATGGAGTATACTTCACATACAGCACGGTACAGTAACCCGTCGTCGCTCAAATGGGGGGGGGGTCCATGTAGTCGAAGCAGCGCCATCGGCCACGCGTGAAGCTCGCGTCCACTGCCACCGCCTGCAAAGGAGTGGACAGTGGCTACGGTAGAAATGTAACCGGAGACTGCAGTGACATGCAATGCAACACAAGAGAGCGCTTCACTGCCAAGAAGAGAAGATGTTTCCCACACTGTTCGTGAACGTGGCAATCGATTGGAGTGGGTAATGGTCAGGTGAGGATTCACCCAGAGAAGTGTTATACTCTATTCCGCTAGCTTTCCTTCACCCTCCCTACGGCTAGGCTAACGTGCTAGGGAAAAAAAAATTAGCCTACGGTCTACTTTTGCCCGACTCCATGACTCCAACATAGCGTAAAGACCGCAGCTACACATGCACTTCATAGTTTCATCGCAACAAAGATGATGCGAACATTTCCATAAACAGTCGAGAAGAGTTTGGAACCGATTAGTAGCGACGATGTGATTTACTGGAGACATGTGACAATGTGATATGATACGTAATTTACTGGAGAGCTCGAGAGCTCACACGTAGAGAAGGTGTGGGCCGTCTCCCCTGCCACTGCCTGCCTTGTGATTACCTATGCGGTCTTTGGTCTGACTCAACTTCCCTTGCCCTCATGGGCAGGCGAAGCACTGCGGGTGGCGCAGGCGCCTTCGCCTTCCACACAGCCAGTAGACAGTGACTGATAGGCAGGATGGCGACGATGGTAATCGACTCATCGCAGTTATTATTGTGATCGTCGTTGTTGGAATAACTTTGTTGTGGTAGTTGTTGTGGTGCGAAGACGTCGTCGGAAACGTGGTGGAGTGGCAGTTGCGCTTGTTAAGCAGTTGTCGTCGCTGCAGTGGTGGGCGAAGGCACTTCTTGGACGGCGAGGAAAGCTGAAATGAGTCGAAGTTAGGCGAATACCTGCAAGAATTGGCACCCTAGTAGTTAGCGCGATATCTGGCCAAACACCGAAACATACCGCCTATGCGATGCTAAGGGTTCCCATAATCTGATTCATGGCGCCGTACGAAAGTGTTTCGCCGACGACTCACTAAGAAAAGAAGTGCATCCTCGAACATGGGATTGCCATCGAATTCAGCACGTCTAGCCAACCTGCCTGCCTGCCTGCCTGCCAAGGCTGTTGCTGTAGCGGAGGCAACTGTACAGGCAGAACGGTGGCAGTGGGGACGGGCACTGATTCGGTGGCGACGGCGGCGCCATCGGAAGAGGGGACGAAAGCGGCGCTGTCGACGCTCGACAGACCTCCCACTGGGGTACGCTCCTCGTCTTCGGATCCGCCGGAGTTGTTTCGCCTGCGCAACCTGATTGAGAAGAATGATATCAATGCAGTTCGCTGTTGAAAAGTTGGGTGGATGAAACGATCTCAGGGTGTTCCAAAGCGAAATGGGCTCCTTCAGGCTGACCTGCCGGCCAGACACAATTTCATCAGAACCGAACATAACACAGAGCTCAATGTAGGTGTACCAGCACGTCTCGCGAATACTGTTTACAGTGAAGGTGGCCTATTCGATCAATTCGAGGAATTCCTACAGGCGCGGCGTGAGGAGATATAACGCTGGGATCCATCCCCCCTCAAACCTCGGACTTCATTAGCCAAGTGAGACCTTAACAACCCCACTTCCGAGTAACAAGCGCAGTCGCTCGAAGTGAGTGCTCGAGTCAGAACACCGAACCTGCGGAGCCCTAGTCGCTGTCTCCACTGACGCTGGTCCCAGAGCTCCTGCGCTGTTGTTCTATTGTTGAGTGCCTGTAAGGAGATCATCTGGTCCAGCCAGTGGCTGGGGAGGCGGAGGAAAAGCAGTCAATATAATCTTTTGTGTGGGGGCTCCTCCTCCACTGCTCTGCGGGGGGTCCTTGTAGTCGAAGCAGCTTCAGCGACCACAAGTGAAACTCGCCTCCAGACTGGAGAGTGGACAGTGGTTGGTGGGATACGGTAGAGATAGTGACTGGTGAGACGCAGAAATAAGAGAATGAAAGCGTGTTTCACTGCAATACTATCCCCCTGCACGGTTCACGAAGTTGGCATTCAGATAGAGTCGTCCGAGCCGAGCAAGGAAAGTAATAGTCGGATCCTATCTATGACGCTTGGGCGCCGTCGTTTGTGCAAAGTTCGCCGGTTCGCGTAGTTTCTCCCCTTTTATCGTTTGTTGATGCGTTTCACACCTGCATACGTTGTCTCACGCTGCCCCAAGCTCGGGCGATGGTAGTCGTTTCGTTCCTGTGTGGGCGGATCATAACAGCTTTAAAGCGAGGAGAAGAAATTAGGTAGTCAAGCCCAAACAAGGTCTGTGTCGCGAGTTGCAGTACGGAATCGAAACAAACGGCCGTTCCACAGAACCTTCACACTATGCGATCGCAATTCTTCCGTGTGAGTTCGCACGTTTTGTAGCCAGGGCGTTCAATACAAATTGCGATCATACGAATCTTTCGCATATTCGTCTTGCGGTCGTCAAATTTAGCGCAGCTCAGTGGCTTTGGCGAATCCATCTTAAAACGGACCAAGTTTTACACGAAGACGAAATAGTAATCTTTCTCTCACTAAATTCGTATAGTCTTTTATTAAACATTACAATATAGCAGATGCCGTCATTCAGTTACTGTAGCATGTTGAGCAGAAATTCGACAGTATAGTAGTGTCACCTATTGCTGTAACAAGTACAATTTTCAACGCGTGTGGTACGGTAAGCCCGCTCATTTGGATAGCAACCGTAAGTAAAATGACGGCACCGCACCTCTGTATTGTTTTATAAAATACTATACGAAATTAGTGAGGGATAGATTGCTATTTCGTCATTGCGCAAAACTTGGTCCGTTTTAAGACCAATGAAGCATTTATTAACTGTTGTGATAGATTTGTACGTCTCAAAGCGGACTTACAAAGTGTGTCCCAATTAACATAATGCGACCAGCCGTCTACGACAGCAAATGGGAGTAAACCTCGGACAGGAGCGTGCTTCAAGTCAAGTCACACTTCAAGCAGATGTCTCAGACGTGTTCCAAGTTGACACACTTCGTGTAGCCTTTCGTTCGTACGTCTCAAAATTTCAAACAAACGGCGGTTGCTGTTTCGCAGCTAACAGAGTGACCACTGCAGCACAGGTACCATAACATAGCCAGGCGACAGTAGACAACTGATAGTGCCTAACTTCAATTGGGGATAGCCTAAAATTGGTTCCTAGAATCGGTGCCTAACAATATCGACGTACATACATACAGTACGAAATCAGTTAATAAATTCAGCGGTGATCCATGGAAGACAGCGGACGAACGTTAGTGGTTCCTACGAACCCTTCCTGAGATACTGATGCAATTGGTGCCTAACGACAGAAGTAGCATACAGGAGAGGAAAAGGTTAGTACATTCAGTCGAAGATGTCCTTGATCTTGTCCCAGATGGAGTTGAAGAGGCTGGAGATGGCCTTGGAGGCGCCCTGCGCCAACTGCTTCAGGTCGATCTCCTTCTTCAGGCTGAACTTCTTCTTCAGAGCCACGCCATCCATGCGCCCTGACACCTTACCCACTTCCGCCGCACTGAAAAGAGTGCACAACAGATGTGAAGTTGGGAAAGATGTTTCGTGCTTAGCCTATATGGAACGGCACTGTGAGTGTGATCAATGGGTCTCCGTTTGCACTGCACGAGAGATTTCAGCAGTGATCGCGAGCAAGTGCGACGTACTTCAGTGGTGCTCACCTCAGCTCCATGTCGAATTGAATCCGTCTGATGGCGAAGAAGTCGGTGATGGAGAGAGCCTTGGTGGAGACCTTGATGATGCCGCCGTAGGTCTTCTCCGTGGCCGTCAGCACGCCGTTGGCAGCGTCCAGGGTGTTGCAGAGGCCGCTGCCCACCTTGTTCCCAACGTTGCAGATGGCCCCACAAGCCTTGCGAAGGCCGGACTTGCACTTCTCGCGCGCCTTGTCGCAGTTACGCTTGCAGCCGTCACGCTTGCTCTTAGCACTGCAAAGGGGATTAGAATTAGTTTGGTTGCCAGACGAGTTGGTAAACCTAATCTCGGGGAGTTATGAATCACTGTCTGCTGTAGAGATTGAATTACCTACATTATATAGTATGTACTTGCGGAGAGCGAACAGGAATCAGCGCTCTCAATATGGCCACAGTAGAGAAACCCTACATGCATTCTCCACTATTGGTCACTAATCGCAATCGTTGTTTCAATTGGGATGCCATTGTGCTTCACTTCGCAGCCGCAGTTACTCTTGTTAGGCATATTATGTACATATGTAGTTACCCGTCCAGCGTCCAGTTATGCATAAGCTCACAAAGGGATGTACATAATGTAAGTTTCAGTTGTCTTCAAACACAACTACTGTCGCACAACTAAACTGCCTCGCGCTACATAGGGCGCTTGAAACAGTTTCACGTTCTCCAACGCAAAGGCGTCGGCCCCGACTCACCTGTTGATGCACTTGTTCCTCTTGCTCTTCTGGAAGACGTATCTGGTCTTGCACCAGCTGTAGCGCGCTCCATAGGCGGTGTAGCAGGCGCCGTCGCAGGTCTTCTCAGGGACGATGCAGACCTTCTGAACCTTGTTGTTGACGCACTTGTTGCAGTCGGCCTCCAACTTGTCCTTGCACTTCGCCTGCGCCTCGTCCACCTTCCGCTGAGCCGCCTCGATCTTCTCCCGACCCTCTGCCAGCTTGTGCTGCAGCTTCTCGCGCAGACGGCTGCTCAGCTGAAACACGTGAAGTTATCGTGGAACTTCAGAGGTGGTTGCACAGGTGTCATTTGAGATTTGTGACATCGAAACTACCACCTGCACAAGCGTCAGTTTACATAGCAATAGCCATACGAATACTTTCCAATATTAGTGAAATTGTGGCTCACCTCGTCCAGTCCGCTCTGGATGTTGACGTGGGTGGAGAAGGCGGCGCTGGCGAGGTCACCGTAGGAGGCGGAAGCGGCGATGTCCGCTTGGAAGATGGAGAAGAGACGCCCTCCGGTCATGACGCGCATCGAAGTCGAATCGATCGACAGGGCCATGTAACTGCAATTATGGAAAAACAACACGCATAAGCTTTTCAACAACTGCTCGTCATGCGCCAAGTCGCAGTTCATCAGCACCTCAGCAACATGACTATCATTCATTCCCAATATGCAACATCTTCCTTTCCCATACCCACCGCTCGATTCCCAGGATCTTGCCGTATCCGCTGAATTCGATGGCGGAGTCCTCTGGACTGTCAGAAGCGAATGACAAGTATCCATAAGGGCCATGCTTGCTCCCCTCTCCTTCGGGAGACGCCTGTATGGCTATGACTTTGCCCAGCTTGAACTTGGGCAGCGTGATGTTCATCTCGATGGATGGGGAAGGCTTCATGGAGATGGAGAAGTCGGCATATCCCTTCATCTTGCCCACCACAAGGGCCCCTGCCACCCTGCTGCCCGATGGGATCTCCACGGCTGGAGAGACGCGTGTCAGAGAGACACCATCTGGTACAAGCGTCGCGCTGACCTGAATGAACAGGGGTCATGTCAACACTTCATCAAACAGTAGGTGTCCTCGTCGTCGTCATCGTCGTCGTCGTCGTCGTCGTCGTCGTCGTCGTCGTCGCCGTCGTCGTCGCCGTCGCCGTCGCCGTCGTCGTCGCCGTCGCCGTCGTCGTCAATGCACAATGCGAAGCGTACCTCCAATCCCTCAGGGAAACCGGTGTCCCGCAGGACCTTAGGAACCCTCTTGATGCCGAAGGCGCCCAGAAAGCTCTTGACGGTGGCTTGGAGCTTGCCGTAGAAGTAGTTGTTGTTGGGATCGACCGTGTCGAAGCCCACGTAGGTGACGGCAGTCAGGCGGTTGTCCTCTTCTCCTCCACTGGGCCTCTGACCCAGGAAGACGAGACCGCCGACCTCGAGGGCAACGGGCACGGGATTGGGAGGCGTGAACTTGGACGACATAAAGAGGTTGCCGAAGGCCACGAAGTCCAGCCCGAAGGCGCCCTCCCACACTCCTAAGAGACGAAGTGCCACATTACTAATCCACTATTCACTACTTCTGAGACAGCGCCACAATACGAAGGCTTCAGCCCACCGTCCATGGCGGCGCTGAGTTCCAGACTGGGCCCTGCGACGCCGATGGCGCCGCTGAAAAGCAGCGGGGGGTCTTCCAGCTCCACGTTGAGCTCGAGGCGGACGCTGCGCTCGCCCGTCTCCACCACAATGCCCATATCCTTCATGCGGGCGCGCTTGCCCATCTTGACGTCCAGAGGAAGATAGGCGGACAGGGTCACCTCCTTGCCCCCATCCGACACCGTCGCTGTAAAGGAATAGGTCTTACCTACCGTAATTTGAAGCTCGGCACCGGCACTGGAATACACGTTGTGCACGGAGGTACATACCATTAACACACAAATATAAGCCCCCTCGCCCCCCCCCCCCCCCCCATCGTCTTCCCGCTTTCGCCCCTGTCCTTTGGGGCGTGGGAGGCTCGTCGGTCTGGTACTGGGCGCATATTGGGTTTGGTGTTCTCGGATTGTGCCCCGTATTATGAAAATAGTGCGATGTTATTTATATCGGTTACATGAACTTTAACATGTCTGCAAAAGTGTTGCAATGTAAGAACAAAGGAGCACTTCATATAGAAGTCATAGAATCTTGACCAAAGGTGCGATTGAATTATTCTCACCCATGACTGCAATGGCTTCCCCTTCTGTGTGAATTGAGCCGAGGAGTTCGCAGAAAGGGTCGTCGCAGTCCTTGGGGCGGCCCTGAAAGTGGCTACCATTGACCATCCCTTGGGCAGGTCGACGTTCTGCAGGGCCACGTTGGAGAAGTAGTCGGCTGCTTGGGAGTTCGAGACGTCGAAGGTCGACATGACGGCCGTGAAGCCGATGCCCTTCGGGAAGCCCAACTTCACCTTCCCGCCGCCGACCTGCGATGACAGGCAGAAAACGATGGATGGACTGACGAGTCCAATAACAGAAGAAGCGTTTAGACGGCTTGAAATGCAGCAGAAACAACTTCGACTGCCAAACAATCAGCAGCTGACCTTTTCAAGAGCCCACGAAACATGT
>JASAMZ010001216.1:0-12484 GCA_030248115.1 Linhomoeus sp. GSCO2_2 | reverse complement strand
TCATTCTACTTCGTTCAGTTACGTATTGCTATGATCCCACCATAAGAATTAACATGCGGAAGATCACCAAGGGCAACGTGACCATAAAAGTGGGCTGAGATTTGAATATTCTTTGAGTCTTGCGCCACCCTTTAGCGTAGTTTGATTGGTAGTCGCTAGTTGTGCCGTTTTTGGCAAAATATGCTTATAATTTTCGCTGAAATGCTTTAAGTGGGTCGAATACGCTTCAACGAATCAAAAAGAAATTGTAGATTCGTACACGTTGACCATAGGTGCAGGCCACCCGGAGGCCAGGGGGGGGGTCTAGTTAAGGAAAATTTTTGAGAGGGGGGGGGGGGGTCCCGGGACCAGTGAACAGCTTTTTAGAATGGCCAAAAATACGCTAAAAATCGCCTTAATTTGGTCAAAAACACGCTAATTTGTGCAGACGAAATATAGCGCCGCAGGCGAAAATTTTGGGCAAAATAGGACCAAAAACTACCAAAAATACAAGAAAATTTCCGGATTTTTTCCGAATTTTGGAGGCCAGGGGGGAGTATCAGTGAAAAGTTCACTAGAGGCCAGGGCCAGAGGGGGGGGGGGCCCCCCCCCCCCCCCCCCCCCCCCCCCCGGAGGCATAGTTGCGATTGGTCGCGAGGGCTAGGGGGGGGGGGGTTCAACCGAGATTTGGGGGGAGGGGGTAACAAGAAGACAAGAATCCTGTTCTTGAAGCTCTCCAAAAAAGAATAGCCAAAAAAGCCTAAAAGTTGCCATAAAGTCGCCAAAAACGCATATTTTTACTCAATTTTGAAGCAAATTGTACCAAAATGACTTAGAATTGCTCAAAAATAGCGCCGCAGGCGAAAATGTTTGCCAATTTTAGGTCGATTTTTGGGAAATTTCCTGATTTTTAGGGGGGGGGGGGTAGCTGGAATCTCGGCTAGGGGGGGGGGGGGGGGGGGTAACGAAAATGTCGTTCTTGTTGGCCGTTGGTAGGGGGGGGGGGGGGGTAAACCCCCCCCCCCCCCCCCCCCCCCAATCGAAACTATGGGGGGGGGGGTCCCCCCCCCCCCCCCCCCCCGCCTGCACCTATGATGTTGACTCCACCCCCCCCCACGACATTCTTTTCATACTCTACAGTTGTGGGACATCGGGGGTCAGCCTCGCTTCCGCAGCATGTGGGAGCGCTACTGTCGGGGGGTCAACGCCATTGTCTACATGGTAGACGCTGCCGACCAGGCCAAGTTGGAGGCGTCCAAAAACGAGCTCTTTCAATTGTTGGATAGGTGTGAAAAAATAATGAGTTTGTGTGGAGAATTTGTGGGATTTTAAAGGGGGGGGGGGTGCAAGACTGAAGGGTGGGTTGAGGTCAGAGGTGTATTGTATCAGGAGGACTTTACGAGTGGTTGGGGGGGGGGGGGGCGGGGCGTAGACTGAAAGGATTAATCCGCCAATCGCCCCCCCCCCTTCCAGGGATACGGTAGAGGTGAGGGTATGGTGAAATGCAAATTGGGCCTCGATCTGTACGAAAAGGTACTAAATGCCATAAAAATCTGTTTAATGGGCGTGTTGAATGTCTTAACTGGTACTCAAAATGCTGCAGATTACGAATCCGTAACCTATTTCGCAATTGCAGTCGTCTGGGAGCCAAAACCACAGTATTTTTAGTCATTTTTTTTACACAATCATCCCAAAAATATTCAGGCCCCAATTAGACGGCATTCCCGTGTTGGTGCTGGCCAATAAGAAGGACCTGCCGGGCGCCTGCGACGAGAGGGTGCTCATCGAGAAAATGTGCGTTGTTACAGGGTGTTGTTTTGGTGTAGAGAGCGTTATTTTGGTGTGGAGGGTGTTATTTTGGTGTGGAGGGTGTTATTTTGGTGTGGAGGGTGTTATTTTGGTTTAGAGGGTGTTATTTTGGTGTAGAGGGTGTTATTTGGTGTAGAGGGTGTTATTTTGGTGTCAGAGGGTGTTATTTTGGTGTGAATGATTTATGTTGGTGTGGAGGTTGTCGTTTTTTTGGTGTGGAGAGTGTTATTTTGGTGTGGAGGGTGTTATTTTTGGTGTAGAGGGTGTTATTTTTGGTGTAGAGGGTGTTATTTTGGTGTAGAGGGTGTTATTTTGGTGTGGAGGGTGTTATGTTGGTGTGGAGGGTGTCATTTTGGTGTGGAGAGTGTTATTTTGGTGTGGAGGGTGTTATTTTGGTGTAGAGGGTGTTATTTTGGTGTAGAGGGTGTTATTTTGGTGTAGAGGTTGTTATTTTGGCGTGGGAGGGTGTTAGTTTGTGTGGAGGGTGTTGTTTTAATGTAGAGGGTGTTATTATTGGTGTAGAGGGTGTTATTTTGGTGTGAGGGTGTTATTTTGGTGTAGAGGGTGTTATTTATGGTGTAGAGGGTGTTATTTTTTTGTAGATGGTGGTATTTTGTTTTATCTGGTGTTATGTGGGTGTAGTTGGTGGTATTGTGGCGTGCGAGGGTTTTAGTTTGTGTTGAGGGTGTTGTTTTAATGTAGAGGGTGTTATTTTGGTGTAGAGGGTGTTATTTTGGTGTAGAGGGTGTTATTTTGGTGTAGAGGGTGTTATTTTGGTGTAGAGGGTGTTATTTTGGTGTAGAGGGTGTTATTTTGGTGTAGAGGGTGTTATTTTGGTGTAGAGGGTGTTATTTTGGTGTAGAGGGTGTTATTTTGGTGTAGAGGGTGTTATTTTGGTGTAGAGGGTGTTATTTTGGCGTGCGAGGGTGTTAGTTTGTGTGGAGGGTGTTGTTTTAATGTAGAGGGTGTTATTTTGGTGTAGAGGGTGTTATTTTGGTTAGAGGGTGTGTCATTTTGGTGTGGAGGGTGCTATTTTGTGTAGAGGGTGTTATTTTGGTGTAGAGGGTGTAATTTGGGTGGAGGGGTGTTATTTTGGTGTACAGGGTGTGACATTGGTGTGGAAGGTGTTACTACTGTCATGTACGGTATGTCAATTTGGTGTACAATGCACTATTTTTGTTATCTAACCATTTTGCAGGAATCTGGGCGCCATACAGAACCGCGAAATCTGCTGCTACTCCATCTCCTGCAAGGAGAAGGAGAATATTGGTAGGAATTAGAATTTTTTAAAATTTGGCGCCAAATTTGAAATTTCGAATTTTATCTCAGACATCACCCTGCAGTGGCTGATCCAGCACTCGAGGAGCAAGCAAACTTGAAAGTGCATAAGTTGCGCGATTTTTTGGAATTTTTCGACTCACATTATTCGGAATTCCACCATATTCTGGCCGGTACGATACTTGCGCGCGGTTCCTACTGTGGTCGGGCGCCTAGAAATTTCGCTGTTGAATTTATTGCGAATGTGTGAAATTTGACAAAATTTTTACAAAATACGGCAAATTTCGAGGCGCCTCCACCCTTACTCTTCTGTCATAATGACTCCTTTCCTTTGGCTGGTGAAAATTCACTGGTATTCTATTGATTAGTGGGACGAGAAGTACCGTAGCCCCCATTTGTATTATTTAGATATTTTTTGTGCGTGGTCGTATTTTTTGTTTTGTGTTCGGGTCGTGGTGATTTCCAGCGCGCAAAAAATCAAAAATTTTCTCGCGTTTTTCGCGCGTGCTACTCCGTGCTACCTGTGATCGTGATTCGCGCTCCGACCTGATGACACACACACACGCTGTATACAGTACTTTTCAAATAGACGCGCCAAAATGGATTTTTGCGAAACCACAAAATTGGTAAAGTTGAAATGGTTTGGGTGGGCAAGCAAATTGCTGTATTTAAATTCAAATTAACACAAGTTTTAATGTAGAATTTAAATTAAATTTAAAATTTAAATTCAAATATAGAATATCACGACCTAATTTTAAATGTAGCAATTTTTTAAAATGTGGCCGATACTAGCGCATTACACTTCGCGCACTATTTGAAAAGCACTGTAGCTCCTGATTTGTGGCTTCCTGCCTATATTCCGTCTGTTTGTGTGTCCAACCTACCTACAGTGAGTGTCGCTTCGCTCCTCCTATGATCGACGAAAAAAGTTCACTCAACCGAAAAAATGAATTTCGTTCGAAATTTAATGGAAATGTCATGGACCCGGCCGGGCGATACCCTGTGGAGCTCTGAAGTGCGCGCTGTGATTGTCACAAAGGCTGTTGAAAGCACACAATAAGAACGAAGCTTCGACACTAGACGCCTTTATGCAGGGGCTCCTGCACGAAGTCAAGTCACACTCATTTGTTCTCATCGGTACACAGTTACAGCTTCGTTCATTCAATGAAGATCACGCTAGAGGCATTTATGCAGGGGCTCCTGCACGCACGAATCATCACTTATCCTCGTCCATATACAGTACCACTTTGCCCAACTGGCCACCATCCTCCACGAGCGAATCCAACGCTTCGTTTACTCGACTCAGAGGATAACGCTTGGCCAACACTGGGTGCAGATAGTTTTCTTCCTGAAAAATACTGGATTTTTGTGAATTTTTGTACAAAATTGCGGATTTTTGAACCTGTTTTGCTCGCAGTTTGTTTTGTCTTTTGATTTTGTATAGGACAATGCATATTCCACAAAGAGTGAACCATTGAAGTTTTCCATCGAAATTAGGGCTTTGGCAATGTCAGAAGTCTCAGTTTCTACCGTATGTCGTTTTAAAACGGCACTTGACCGATTCTGGCGATTTCTGGCACAACCTCTACAAACTCATTGCAAAATTGACTAAATCGATCACTCAGATTCCTAAATTAACACAAATCCCCAAATTTTCTACCCAAATTCACACACCTGCAAGCTGAGCAGCTTTCTCAGAGTCTTTTGAAACCTTTCCCCCTCCCTCTTGGCAATGCCTCCAAGCCACAGACCGGATACTGTAATCTCGTGGGCTATGAGCTGTTCCACCGACAACTGGGGGTGAGGGGGAGGGGAGGACAGGCCCAGACAGATCACGTGACCTCCCGGCTTGAGACTACAAAGGGGAAAAAGGGGTAGGCAAAGGGGTAATACAGGGTGGCAAAATATGGACACAGACACACAATGAAAGCAGTCAGCCACCCACTCACACTGAGACTCATTTCATTTCGCCCACACTGACGACTCAACCGCCCTTTAAGTAAGCCCACACGTAACAACCACATAATACCGCAAATACTCGAATAAGACCTCCCCCCCCCCCACTCTCCCACTATAAAAGAGTTGCAATACCCCATCCTACAGGGAGTTTCGACCCCCCCCCCCCCCCCCCCCTTCAATGGTGTGCTCTTTATGGGGGGGGGGGGGTGCTTATTTGAGTATTTACGGCACCCCCACGCACTCTCATCCCCCCCCCCATGCTACTCATCTTGGGGGGGGGGGGGTATGCTTACTCGAGTATTCACTCACAATCCCCCCCCCCCCTCCCGCATGGTGCTTATGCCCATTCCCCCCCCCCCCCCACTGACCACTGCAGCGCCGCCTGTTCAAACAAGTCCTGCCTTCCCACGGTGTCCACTATGGCATCCACGCCCCTACCCTCAGTAGCCTTCAATACTCTTTTTGACAGTTTCTCGTCCGTGTACTCCACTGTCGAGAGAACTCCCAGGGGCCTCAGTTGAGTGCACTTGGACTCGGACTCGGAGGCCACCACCACCTACAGTGGATAGTGAATAGTGTGCTACCGGGTGTTCAACGACAGAAAAACGACCACACACCCACCTGACACCTGAAGAGATTCACGGCCAGGTCCACCACTGCCATCCCCGTGGCCCCTGAAACGCGTGACGCGAGTTGAACTACCATAAAGCTTCCAATAAGCGCCCCTCCTCCAGGAAGGTAGAGAAAACAAGCCCCCCCCCCCACAATAAGCGCCCACCTTTATTAAGTGCCTCTAACATTACCATACATACCCTGTGACCAGTTCTAATGCAAGGTAGGGCTATCCATGACGGTACAGTACAGAGACCAATTGTAGACACTCATCAAGATCTTAGCAGTTTCAGTCTAAAATCTATGCAAATATACGCAAAAATGTTCCAATAACAGGAAATTTTGGGGACATTTTGGCACTCTTGAGGGGCCGAGTTTTTCTTACGGTATTTTGATTTTTTGAGGCGTGTCCCCCCCCCCCCCAATCACAGCACAGCACTCTCACCTCTGGACGTGAGCACCAGAAGAGTGGGAGTGTGAGTGGCACTCTCGGACTCCGAGTAGTGCAGGGGCGAGTCTGGGTGTTGCGTGAGTCGACTCACGGTCTCATAGGCCGTGCCGTAGGCCAGTGGCAGACTGGCGGCCAATTCGTAGCTCAGGGAATAGGGTATGGGAAAGAGGGACTGAAAGTTTGCGGATTTTGGGTTAAAAATTGCGCACGAGCGCAAAGTAATGGGTGAGTTAGAGACACGACGTTAAACTCATTTGTTGTTCTTAACAATTTTAGCGGAAATTATATATACAGGGTGGTCCACGTAACGCGGACGAACGGATTCGCGCCAATTTTACGCACGCCATAGAGCCATATGTAGAGTTTTATCCACCAAAATTTTGGCGAAATTGGTGTCTCGGCGGACAACTCATGCTCCATTTTCTGACCGCATCCCATTCTGATGAAATCTTCCCTGACCACAACTGCTCTGTCGCACCTGAACATTTGCCGCTGCGGCAGAGCAGTTGATGCTCAGGGAAGATTTCGTCAGAATGAGATGCGGTCAGAAAATGGAGCATAAGTTGTCCGCCGAGACACCAATTTCGCCAAAATTTTGGTGGATAAAACTCTACATATGGCTCTATGGCGTGCGTAAAAATGGTGCGTATCCGTTCGTCCTACCGCGAGACATAAGCGAATAGAATCGTCCGCGTTACGTGGACCACCCTGTACAAACAGTGGCAAGCTAAGATCACCTAAATGCACAGAATATGTTCAACCTCTCGAAAAATTCTCCCCTTCTAAATTACATTACGACTTTCGAAAACTGGTCTCATAGGCCACTTGGGGGGGGGGGGCTGGTTAAGCCACTTCAAGATATTTTTATATCAAAATAGAGCGAAATAAAGCGCTTTGGCATTTTTGGGCGTTTTCTGCTGCTTTTCCGGGCATTTTTGAACTCGATAGTTCTGACCCTCTGGACCTCCACCCCCCCCCCCCCCCAAGCCGACAAGCAACCGCACCTATTCTGCAGCATTGTGTGTGCAATTCTATCTACAGAATAGTTCCCACTAGTGATGGCAGCTTGAGACTAAGTAAGTACTTACTCAGTTTTACTTAGTTTTACTTTGTTGTTAGTACGCTCTACTTAGTTTTACTTACATAGCTTTCTGAAAAACTAAGTATTTACTTAGTCACTTACTTAGTTTTATTTTTGGGAAATTGCCACCACTAGTCCCCACCTCTTCATCCGCCAGACAGTATTGCGCAAAGGCGCCCGTTCCCCGCCGTTTGAAGCCCACAACCCTGTCTCCCTTGCGCAAATTGGATTGTGACATTTCTTGGCCGATTTCCGCGATTTCGCCCGCGAATTCGAATCCTGAAAGCGTCAAAAAATTCCGGCTCGCACGTGTGGCGATTCATCCAGGGGGCCCATCAAAGTACATCCGAAAAAATTTGCGCCGCAAGCGAAAACTTTTGCCGATTTTCGCGTTTGCTGTTACAAAACCGGTTTTAAACTGCGCCGCAGGCGAAATTGTTTTGCTCTGCTTTCAAAATCATTTCCTGAGAGGGGGTACAGGGGGGGGGGGGGCGAATTGGCTGAATTGGGGTGGGGGGCCCTCTCTGGATCCGCTACTACAAACAGTGGCGTTCCCGGCGGTGCGTGTTGCATCTTTACATCAAACCCTACAATAACACCTTTCCTATTTAATCTCTAATTTGACTATTGCCAGCTATCGTGTTGCGTCCCAATCGGTGCGTGCTGCGTGTTTACCGGGCGTAAAGGGCCTCTGGGGCTTCAGGTGGTGAAGTCCTCTGACCATCAGCCAATCGGCGTGGTTCAGGCCGGCACTGTGCACCTTGACCTGAACACTAACGCTTTGATTACGGTAACTACTACAAAATGTCTTAAAATGTTCGAAAATAGGAAATGTAAGCACATCCGCAGGATAATATTCTAAATAGGCCATTTAGCACCCCCCCCCCCCCCCCCTCCCCCTAAATTAGGCACTACTACGGTACCTATATGTGTCCTATGAGGAATGCTGTACTCATGTATACTGCACTGCAGCAGTACACAATTCCTCCGTATGGTTGCAGTGTAGGCTACACTTGGAACTTCTGTGGACAGTGGGTGACTTGAAGACGGGTTCAATGAATAAGCCTCCACCATCAACTGCCCACTACACAAAACTGAAAATTAATTATTTTAATTACGGTACTACAGGGTGGTAAAATTAAAAGCGGGAACACCAACTTTGCAGCCCCTGTTCTCACGCGCATCTGCCCTGACCGCGCTCAAAATTGTACACGAGATACTACAAGGTGTTCTTGACAAACTGTGCAAATTTCATGCAATTCGATGCAACGAGTAGTAAATAGAGTCATTTTGCGCAACAACATCATGTCGAAAATCAGGTGCGACGCGTTTCAACCGAGAAGGACGCCATCGAGGATGACCACCGTCACCATCTCCTCCACGGTTGAAAAGCGTCGCACCTGAGTTTCGACATGATGTTGCGCAAAATGACTCTATTTGTTACTCGTTGCATCGAATTCCACGAAATTTGCACAGTTTGTCAAGAACACTATGTAGTATCGCATGTACAATTTCGAACGCGGTCAGCAGGGCAGACACGCCGGACAACAGAGGCTGCAAAGTTGGTGTTCTCACTTTTATTTGACCACCCTGCATTTGACCCCTTCTATACTGTTTCGCGATCAGCACCAGAGCCTGCTTGGCAGAGGGCCGTGGCAGCTCCCGCTCTGCCACCAGCTCCAGACGTCTGCCACCCTCCGCTGGCAGCACCGCGCGCTGCCACATTGCGCCATTTCCACCCCTTTTAATGGCAGATAGCGACAGTTCGCGCTTCACGAGTATGGCCAGACCACCTTGGGCCACGTTATCGCCGCGGCGGTGCACCTGCCTGTCTAGGCGCAGGGTACTATACCCTTTGGTGTTCGGGGCTTCACTGTTGGGCGTCAGTCTGGTCTCCTGTAGCACCGCTACGTCTACGTGCTGATCAGCCAGCGTTTTGAGTAGCATGGGCTGTCTGGCGCGCCATCCGTTGGTGTTGATTTGTAGTACCCTAAGGCGTTGGTGCTGTTGCTGCCCAGCTAGCGCTCTTTGATGTGATCGTTGTGGTCGACGTTGTTGCGTCTGAGGTGCACGCTTCAGCGGTTGTGGCTGTGGTGGCGTTGGCGCTGTAACCGTCGTAGTTGCGGTTTGCGTGCGCGTGGCGCAGCCGCATGTCCAAGCAGTGTGTCCCATGAGTTTCAGTTGTTGGGGAGGGAGGCCCGCACACTTGCTGTGAACCCACAACTTACAGTCTCTGCAGAAGATCGACCACTCCTTAGTTGTTACACCCACTCCGCAGACGCCACAGGGCCACTTGGGCCTGGTGGGTGGGCCAGGGTTCTGTTCGATGTCGCCCGCCATCAGTAGGAGTAGGCGTCGCAGGGCGGCGAGCTCAAGCCCTGGACGCCATTCCAAAAACCCCAGTTGTCCTCGAATTCTCTGGCGCATCCCAAATTCTTGCGACGATTTGGAGACCGATTGGTCCGTCCCTGCCCCTCGCGTAAAAGGGCGTCGCTTGGCAAGCATGGTACGAGCCTCTGCACCTGACGCCCACTGCCGCATCTATGCGGATGACGTCACCATCACCACAAGAGCGAAGACACCGGAGCTGGCCGCACAGGCCATGCAACCGGCTTTGAACGGGGCTTCACAATGGGCCTACAGGCACGAGGTCAAGATCACAGTGGAGAAGACTGAGGCAGTGCTGATCTCCTTAGACCCTTCGGAGACCGCAGGAAAGGCCCAACCCCCGCTGACAATAGCCGGTCAGCGTGTCCCCTACAAGGCCAACCCCGTGATCCTGGGCGTCACATTGGACCCACAGATCCGCTTTGGGGCCCAGACCCAAGCGGCAGCCAAGAAACTCAGAAGTCGCATCAACATCATGCGCTCATTGGCAGGCAGCAGATGGGGCATACAGGCGACGGGCCTGCGCACGCTCTACTCAACGTACGTGAGGCCAGGAGGTCTGTACGCCGCTGGCGCCTGGGCCCCCTTCCTGGCCGACTCGCACATGAAGCGTCTGGAGAGCTGCAACTACCAAGCGGCCAGGATCATCACTGGGTCCCCACAAGGATCACCGCTGGTTGAGACCTGCCGCGAGGCAATGCTGCCACCCCTCCGACAGCTCGTAGACGAGGAGGCCGCCAAGCTGCTGCTCAAGTACCAACAGCTAGACGACGGACACCACCTAAAAGAGCTGGCAAACTCGACGACAGCCGCACGACTAAAAGCAACCGGCGCAGGGCTCCGTAGCGACTGGTTAGGCACAGCGCGCAGAACACTCGCGACGCTCCCACCAGGCACAGACCCTCGCGAAGCACTGCAACAAGGCCGAGAAGACCGGGCACTGCAACACTACAGAGACAATACGGACGCTGCCTCATTTCACCGCCGTGCAACAGGAGGGCAAACGCTGCCTCTCTCTACCACGCGCAGTAGGGCAGAAGAGACACTCCTAAGTAGGCTGCGGCTGAACAGGGTCCCCTTCCTGCAGCAAACGAAGTGCAGGTGGAAGCAGGCAGACACCGCGCTATGCCCCCACTGCCACACAGGGGAGGAGGAGGATGTCGAACACTTGCTGTTGGTATGCCCGAGGTGGGAGGGGCAACGCCGCGCTTGTCTCGGCGGCAACCCCACCCTCGGCTGCCTGCAGACAGCCCCAGAAGAAGTCCTCGAATTCATAAGGCGCATCGGTCTCTGGACCCCTCGATCGTAGAAGAGGCCAACAACAACAAC
The DNA here is from genome assembly GCA_030248115.1 of Linhomoeus sp. GSCO2_2. NCBI lineage: Eukaryota > Metazoa > Nematoda > Chromadorea > Monhysterida > Linhomoeidae > Linhomoeus > Linhomoeus sp. GSCO2_2. Next base: position 1,598 of record JASAMZ010001216.1, on the reverse strand, counting down.
AACAACAACAGTTCGCGCTTGGAAATGGTCAGAAATAGTGATTGGAGGGATCTTCTTGCGCGCATGATGAAAGTTTCTGCAAAGGCGCACTGAAAACTGTATGAAGCGTATAAAGAAAAGACAAAAAGATCGCCACGCAAGAATATTCGGTGGTATTTTGACGTCAAAACATCGCCACACTTTTGTCAAAGCTTCATTATGCCACAAGCGATGCATATATCACTGCGAGACAGTCAGAGAGAGAATACTGTCGCACACAATAACATCAAAATCCCCAAAAACCAATGCTAAAATAAAAAAAAATTCAAACCGAATCAGCGCGCGACACCAAAACCGAACAAGTTTTGTAGCTAACCACCAGTGGTAGTAGCAATTTGTGTCCTATCCTATTGGCAGCAGTTTTTATGTGGTAGCAATTCAACTCCGATTCCTATTCTCAACAATGCCTATTAGGCTACAGAGTGGCACGGGCGACACAAAGGCTCGAAAATCGACGCAATTTACAGAATTTCCACGTTTTTGCGCTGAAATGTTGCATTTTTGCGCAAAAATTCTGGAAATGTTCACAAAATTCCCCAATACGCAGACTACTAATTCCGCGCCACCCCGCATCCACCCCACAACGCGTCACAGCCGCCGCAAAATCGAATGAATTTTTCACAATTTTTCACAAAAAATATTTAAAATTCCTCGTCCAAAAATGTGATTTGTCCCGGCCCCTGATTCTTCATCATTCTTCTGTAGCGTTTGTGCTGACCGCTCTCCGCCTGCTTGCGCTTCTCCTCCTCCTCCTTGCGCTGAATAAAAAATTCAAAATTTCAATTCAAAAATTTGTATTTGGGAAAAGGTATAGAGAAAATTGAAGTTGCTTGGAGAGTGCAAAAGGACGCCTATGACGACGTACAGCCAAAAAAGCAAATCTGCGCCGAATTTGGAGATTTTGCTTAGCTGGGAATATTTTTAGTTTACAAAAAATACTTTGGGCGCATATTGTGAATTGTATTGTTGAGGTGCATCGAATGGGGAAACGCGCAAAAAGCATTTATAATGACAACTTATACATTTTCACAAAACTTTTTGTCCACGACTTTCCCAATCAAACCGTAATGGTCGCATATTGAACTTCTAACAATCCCAAATTCAAACTGAGCCCAAAACTAAAGACAAATTGCCCAAAAACCAAAAAAATCGCGCACCGCCTTCCATTCTTGAAAATTGGGCTTGATCCACAGCTCTAATTTCAGGAATTTTTCCACCTCCGCCTCCGGGAGACTCTGAATTTAATTAAATGAAATATAAATTAGATTTCTTTCAAGTATTAAAATTAACTAATAAGACGATAAATCGCTTGTGTGATTTTCGTTGCATTAATTGAAACTAACTGCGCGAATTTCAATTTATTTCATTTTGGAATACCGACTTACGCCAATAAATAAGAGTACCTCAACAAAATTCCCAGCGCAAGTTTCTAAACCGACTTCGACAATTCTAGCACAAAATTTATCCGTGTTCCAAATCTTAGAACTTTCAATATCAACCTTAGACTTTAATCTAACTCCAAATGGCGATAATTTGGCATAATTCCGGAACTACTTTTT
>JASAMZ010001215.1:0-17581 GCA_030248115.1 Linhomoeus sp. GSCO2_2 | reverse complement strand
TTCATTGTTAGCATTTTCTATTATTTTTTCAAGAGAAGACTTTATTTCTTCTTCACTTCTACCCATTTTCCTACTACGTTCTACGGTCTCATTTATTATAGATTGGGTATGTTTTTTTTGAATTTCATCCGGAACATCCATTGCTGAATTTTTTAGGAGAAAATTATCAATTTTTGCATTTATTTCTTGCTTTTCCCATCTCTTTTTTTCCTCTTTGAAATTATGTTCAAGTCTTTTATCAAATTCTTTAAGTGTTAATGAAGAATCAACTTTTTTTAACAAATTTTCATCCAGCGACGGGACATTTTTTTCTATAACATTTTTAAAAACAACTTTATATGTAACAGTTTGGTTTTTAAGCTCTTGAAATCTTTCTTCATCGCCAAAAGTATAATCGATCTCTTTTTCAGTTCCCGGTTTTTCTCCTACAAAGATTTTGTAAACATCGAGAAAAAAGAATTGATCATCCGGAGAAATATTTAATTTTTCCATGCCGGTAAAATATTCAAATATTTTGGGATATTTTTTTATCAGCTCTTTACCATCCTGATATCCTGTGTAACTGATTTGCAAGCTATCATTTTTAGTAAGTTTTTTAGGTTTAGCATCTTTGTATGTAGTAAATCTCTCTTGTATTTGCTTAATGTTTTCTTGTTTATATTTATCAAATTCTATATATGGTTCGATGTTTATTGAAATATTTTTATATTCTGGCAACTTAATTTCTGGATAAGTAGCAGCATTGATTCTCAAGCTAAAAGTATCATCATCGTTTAAATTTTTTTCCTGAATTATCGGATTTCCAATAATTGAAATATTTTTTTGCTTTTCTGTTTCCTTAATACTTGTATCAAACAAAACATTAATTAATTCATCATTAATTTCATTTTTAAAGCGCTTAATAATAATATTTTTTGGTATTTTACCCTTTCTAAAGCCCGGTATTTGGGCAAATTTCGATATATTGTTTATTAGTTTATTTCTTTCTTTTTCTACTTCTTCTTTTGTAATTAATGCATTTATTTCTATCTGACATTTTTCTTTGCTGTCTATGCTAATATTCATGTTTTTGGTATTATTATTAATTTGTTATTTTAAAATCATTTAAAAATCACATCATTTCAAACTATTATATTTTTGATTTGAAAGAAGTTTTTTTAAAATAATATTTTTTTATGCTTATTTACGTTTGGCTTTTTTTAAGCTGGAGCTCAAACTGGTTTTTTTGCTTAGTTTTGTAGCTTTTGATAGTTTTTTTGGTTTTTTTGTAGTTCTTTCCGGAGATACCGCTGAAATTTTTGATTTTTTTTCTTTTTTTTCGTTTTTAGTGAGTTTTTTTGCTAAAACTTGAGTCGGAATTTTAGTTTTTGCTAGTTTTTTTGTCTTATTTGTCCTTAAAATGCTAAATACTTTTATATTTGCTGGCAAATAAAGCAATTTTTTACTTTTTAGTAATCCCATCAACGAAAAACCGGTTCTGGCAAGCCAGGCTTCTAACAATATTAAAAAAAGAATTGCCCAAAAAATATATATATTTATAGAAAAATATTTTTTTACGTCTTGGCGATCCCAAATTTTGGCAAAATTACTAATTTCACCTCCTCGGCTTGCTTTGGCAATATTTTTTAATTGATTTACACTTTTTGGATCGAAAGCCCATTCAGCTGCTGATCCCATGATTACAGGTCCGAATGGAATAGAGTACTTATCAATCATAATTGCGCCACTTATTTGTTCTCCAAACTTCAATTTAATATCACTAGATAAAATACCGGGTTTTATTCTATTCCAAGTATATTTTTTTATCTGATCATCTCCATGTTTTAAAGCTAATTGCGGCGCATTTAACGCAATTTTTTTATTCCAGTTAACAATTTTTTTATTTTTTTCGGTATCAGAATAAGAATTATCATATAATAGCTTAATTTTTAGGGTATCCCCTATTATTTTGTTTTGTATAGCAAGTCCTTTAGGAATTTTTTCACCTAAGAGCCAATTGCTAAGGGTCAGCACAAAATCTGAATATTTTTGCCAAGCGCGCGCCTTTTGTGAAAAGTCACCTCCAAGTGGAAATGTAATAGCTGCGCTTCTCCCTTGACCTTTTTTCATAAAGGCAACTAAAGGAGCTTTGTATTCATCTGTGCTGTTAAGCGCAGAAGTAGCGTCCGGTCTTAGATAGTTTAAATTATAAGCGTCAACTTTTTTTAGCCAAGGAATTTTTTTTTGGCTGATTTCGCGCCAAAAACCGGTTGCTTTAGTGCGGATTACTTCTTCGATAAATGCCGAACGTGTTACAGAAACTGTTTCTTGCGAAAATATAGCCGGTAAGTCCTTTGCTTTGTCGGTAAAAAAAATTCTACCTTTACCCCTTTTGGCAATATCTATTAGAAATTTTGCGTCGCGATCAGTGCGCTTGCCAAGTCCTATTACACTTATAGTGCATTTGTTGGCAGTCATTTCTTTGATCAATTCTTTATATTTTCCCGGTTCTTCAGAATCGTTAGCGTCTGAAAATAAAATAACATGCCGCTGCCCGACCGGAACCTTTTTTAGCTGATTCCAAGCTGCTTTTAAGCCGGTATAGACAAAAATACCGCCGCCTGTACTTTCGATTCTGCGAACCATAGACGTCATTTTTTTGCGATTACCCTTTATTTGCATGATAGGCACAATTACATGCTCTTTGCTATCAACAGCATAGACATTTAAAAAATCCATATCACTTAAGAGCTCTATGGTTTTTGCGGTGCCGTCATTTGCCAAATCTATTTTTTGCAAACCCGGCGCCACATTCACCGACATCGAACCGGATCGGTCAATGACAATCGACATTGCAACAGCGAGTTTGCGCACTTCCTCCTTCAGTTCCATAGAAACCGGCAATAACTCATCAATAGATGATTGAAAATAGCCGCCGCCGCCAAAACTGTGTTTGCCGCCAATCATCAGCAAACCACCACCTTGATAACGTACAAAAAAATCTAGTGAACGCAGAAAATCAATTTCAAATTCATATGCCGGTACATTGTTGATAATTATTGCTTTAAAATTTGCTAAATCTTTGGCTTGCAAACTTAAAGTTTCTTTTACTTGCTTTACACGTATGCCAAACTTTCGCAATATTGCATATATTGGATCGTTTTCGTATTTTGTTAGTAGCAATATTTGTGAACCAATGCTTGTTTTTACAATGGCTTTTGCGATATTATTGCCGGATTGTGTGTCATTTTTAGAAGAAATCATCGCTTCATAGACGAATACATCTGGCGTATATAAACGATCGCTGACGCGAATTCTGCCAACTCCATTGACGACATTTATTTTGTCGGTAAAAATTTGTTTTTTATTGCGTAGAATTTTAAAATCGAGTTCGCCATCTTGATTCCCCTGAATTTCTGCGTCCAAAATGAAGGATTTACCCAAATTTACCCTCTGCGGAGTCTTAAAACTGACAATTCTATAGTCAATTTTGCCGGAATTGGTAAAAATTCTATAAATAAGTGGAATTTTTTCATTTTTTAGCTGATCTTCCAGACCATCTAGCGGCTCAGTGCTAAAAGCATCGGTAAATATTGCCAATTTTGTTAAATTTTTTGAGCTTTTTAAGCTCAATGCTGTCTGAATAGCGCTTGCTGTCTTAGTTTCCGACTTGTTTTGCAGCAAATTTTCTTCTGCATTGTTCGATCTTATCACTGCAATATCACCAGCAAAATTTATATAATTTATTTTATCTTCTTTGTGTTTTTTGTTTTTTTCTAAAAGTTTTTGCCACTCTGGCAAATAATGGTCTACTAAATTATCGGTAGAATCTGATCGATCCAACAGCACCCACAAATCCATATTCTGCTTGGCAAATTTTATTTTTGGTTCAGCTAATGCCAAAACACATAAAAAAATTATTAAAATTCTAAGAGGTTTAAGCAAATTTATATGAATTTTTTGCGTCCGCAAATACCACGCCAACAAAAAATATACCGGCAGTATAATAAAAAACTCTGGCTTCGAAAATTGCATGTTGGCTTATATATAAATTTCTAAAATTATTTATACACTCATTAGAAAAAGTAAGCTAAAAACAATATTCATTGCTTGTTATTTTTATGCAATTTTCTTAGGATGTTTTTATTTTTTCACATAAAATTTTGTTATTTTCTCCGTCGTAAAAGTATAAAAGATAATTTTTCGACTCATTGAATCTAGGTGTTATTAGTGTTTTATTATCTAGTTTGATTTTATATTTACCAAGTGAATCAAGAATTCTTTCACTAACACTTTCATCAATTGTTTCTGGTACAATTTCAAGTTGTAGATTTACAGTCTTTATTTTGTATTTATTTAAAGTAAGTGGATTATTTGCTACAACCACGTTTAGAGGTTCTTTATCAGAAATAGATAAAACATGGACTTTTGGTCTACCAGGTGCGACTTTAGAATTAGAATAACTCAATTTTTTTTCGGTTATTCCATAACCTAAAAATACGTAACTGAACGAAGTACAACTTACATATAACGTATTGCTCAGGGTGGACGACAAACGGGGTCACGCCCCGCGACCCCGTCGGCGGGAAACTCAATAATTTAAATTTTCAAAGTACTGAAAAATGGGTTACACAGGGTAGAACTCGAAAAAGTTGCATATAATGGTATATACTATCTTTTGATATGTTGTAGTACTCGATAGTGCCGAACACGCAAAAAAAGAATTGGATCGCTGCGGGACCCATTTTGGCGCCAAATTTGAAAAATTCGCGATTTTTGGCCCCGGGTCGACTTTGACGGGCTGCTGTGCGAGCTAAGTAGCAGCTAGAGCGGCGAGACCACTCTTGTTGCTCCTTCCCAGATGTCCTCTATCGAATGAGCCATGAACGGAGAAAATCGGGCGAAACACAAAAAACTTTCTTACACTGCGACTTTTTCGACTCCGGGGTCGAAAATTGCGATTTTCGCATTTCGGCGTCTATAGCCCTCGAATGCGTTGCCGAATCGTTCCAAAAGTGGTTTCAAACGATTCTACGTTGAGATCTGGTCCAGAAAAGTGTTTTTGGCAAATTTGCAGAGCTACAGTAACCCTGCCGCGTCCATTTGAACATTGGGTGTCGGGTCGACTTTCGCGACATTATACTCGATTTCGGGGTTTTCGGGGGCGCTGATTACGAATTTGGCCTTCGTTTAGCGTTTAGATGATGTTTAAGCGTACCTGTGACGAATTCACATGCTACCGTACCCCAAGTGCAGAATTTTGGTTCTGCGAGTCCATAGGAAGTTAGGGGTGTTGTATGTCGATTCTGGGGTATTCTGGGATGTAGGTCACAAATTCGGCATTAGTTTTGCGATTGGGAGTGTCACGAGGCCACAACAGGAGAGTAGTCACCGTGCGTAGGAGTTCAAATTTGTGGAGTATACTGCGTTCCCCCGGACGACTTGCCTGGTTCTATATTTGAATAGATTTTGGACTGAAACTGTTGAACGTTTGATCAGAATACCTAATTTAGTCATTGTGCTGTCATAGATAGCCTTGCCTTGTGTTAGGAATCATGTTAGAGCATATACGGTAGTGTCAGTACACTTACAAAAGGTGGGCGCTTATTTGAGGGGGGCGCATATTTGCTCATCTTTCCTCTAGGAGGGGCGCTTATTGGCGAGAGGGGGCGCTTATTCGAGGAGATGACGCTTATTGGAGGATTTACGGTATATAGCTATCACGTCACCCACCCTGCCTGCCATTCGCACACTCGCATTCGCCCACCCACCCACTCACTGACACATTCACTCACCCACCAACTAACTCACCCACTCGCTCTCTCTCTCTCTCTCTCTCTCTCTCACACTCACTTCATCACTACCTATCGCAGGAATGCTCCGACCTCAAGAGGGCGCAGGAGAAGGAGCGTCGGCGTCTCCACCTCTGGGAGGAGGAGCAGCGGCGGAGGCGCTTCAATCTCCGGGCGCAGATACAGTGCAAGAAGGAGCAGCTGTCCAAGAGCGAGGAGTCCATGGAGCTCGAGAGGCTCAAGCTCGCGTTGCACAGGCTAGGAAATGACATTGAATTGATTGGGTCGATTTTGCGCCAATTTTGAGCCACCGTGTTTCAGGCGGGACCGAGACAACGCGGTGCGCGAGGCGGACGAGACGCGCAGGAAGCTCGAGGACAAGCTCTACTTGGGTACTGTAGGATCCCAGCCTTCAGATTGCGTTGGATACGAATCGCGCTGGTTATTGTTAGAACCCTTCAGGTGCGAATCAGCACTGCAACCACTGCCAGGCGAGTCGGCGCGTCAAGGAGGCCATGACCACGCAGATTGTGGAGAAGGCCAGCGAGATGACCGCACTCAAGAAGGAGCTGGAGGAGGTCAGTGCGCTTAGCCTCCACCCACCCTCCCTCCCTCCCTCCCCCACCCCCCCCCCCCCCCCGTCGTCACCTCACGTCGCATTTCCACCATGCTGTAAATCGCAAAAAGTTCGGACCGAGGAATGTTCGGACAAGAGCCCTCTCAGAGCTTACTACGAAGTACTGTGCAGTGTAAAACTTGCCTATTCGAACATGAATAAAGTTCGGACGAAGCGGTACTGCCCGATTTGTCGGAACTTTTTCATGTCCGGACTTTTCCCGATTTACAGTATAATGTGCATGTTCTTCGGACGGCTCTAAACATGGCGTTCTTTTCCAGGCCCGTCGCCAACTCTCGGAGAAGGGCCGAATCTGCGACATTCTCACGAAGGACGTGTCCAAGTTCAAGTTCGAGAATCGCGCCCTCAAGGCGGAGAACGAGCGCGTCGAGAAGCAGAGACGCGAGTGGGAGGCGGAGAAGGCGGCCTTGGGAAGTTCTGGGAACTCGGCCCATGGGGTTACCCCGGCCGCGACCGCTCCCAACAACAACGGCACCAGCAACGAGGACTCGTGAGTGGCAGCGATAGTGGTCTGATACGTTGTGTTTGTGTGGGAAGTGAGGCGTACCTCCTGCCGGGTAGTTGGGGAAGAAGTGGGGGGGGGGGGGGGTCGTCACCACTCGCCTACTGGGGCAGGGGTTTCCCCTCCCATACCACCACCCAACATTGTACCTGTCTTGTCCTATCTACGTTTCAGTCGCTCCGTCCACTCCAACACGACGGCCGAGCGCCTGCCCAGCTTCGTCAAGAGCGACCCCTCCCCTCCGGTGGACCCCCCGGGGCGCTGCGGTCCCAAGGGAGGGGCGCAGACCCCTCCGGGCCCCTTCCCGGCCGACTTCGCCCACCTGAAGCCGGGGAATCGTCAAGCGGCCAGTGGTTCCACCGCTTCTTCGCAAGAAGGGGGAGGCAAGGCCGCCGGCCTGCTGCTCAAGTCGACCTCGACACCCGCGAAACTGGTGCGGGTTCTTTCTGTCGATTGATCGTCGGTTTGGTGGCTTTGCACGCGAACTGTGCAGGAGGAGGCGCATGCGGCGACGGCGGCGGCGACTGCTGACCGAACTCCGGCTGAGGAGCTGGACTTCCTCAGGGGCCAGCTGGAGGGATACGAGGCGCTCACCGAGTGGTGAGCTGGCGCTTCTTGAGCGCTGTTGCCGATCTTTGGGGGGGGGGGGGGGTCCCCCCCCCCCCCTCCTCATTCCCTTCTCTCGTTAGTAACTTGGCCGCTAACACGTTCGGAGAGCCAGCAATGTTCGCCTTGCAACGCAATATTCTTGTTTTTGGCATCTTGCCCCCCCCCCATTCCCACACACCCTGGATCCGCCAGACGCCACTACATTCATACCCTTCTTGCCACCTCTATGTCTATCCATATCTCAGGTATCGCACGGAGCTGCGGGGCACCATCGACTCCTGGACCTTCTTCTACGAGAAATACGAGGAAGAGCTCGAGTTCAGGTGCCTGTGCGCCCACGAACACACCTACACACCCACGCACTCTCTTCTTCTCGCCTTGCAGGGAGCGCAGTCTGTCGACCATCGAGTCTCTCACAGAAGAATTGGCGGAGAGTGGCAAGGTGGCCTCTGCCATGGAACGCCTGCAGTCCCAGCTGGCCGACAGGGACAGGCAGCTGACGCAACTGAGACTGCTGTCGCCGGCCACCAGTAGACAGCAGCAGATGCAGATGGCGACGACGACACAGCAAGGCGGCCAGCAGCAGCCGCCGACGGCCATTCTGGCGGAGAGGGAGCAGCAGGTAGCATGCTGTATGCAGTGAGCGCAATTGTATGCAACTATGCAGTGGAGAAATGTCTCGGAAACTTGCCAGTGGCCCTAGCTCTTGGAAGGGTAGTCGAGTGGCGTCTGCAAAGTACTTAGAGGGGGGGGGGTGGGGGCGGTAGGTCAACATGTTGTTGCAGTCAAGTTCCCAAGGTGTCCATACTTCCGGCCAGGAAGAACGGCGTCTGCCCATATCAATGTCAACCCTCCCTCCTTCCTTCTCCCACTCTCCCTCCCCTCACACTCCCTCCCCCACACAGGTGACCCACCTGCAGCGCGTGAACAGTCAGCTGGAGCGCAGCAACGAAGAATTGCGCAACCACCTCAAGAACCTGACAGACTCACTCAACGTCTACCTGGCGGCGGAGAACACCAACAACACTGCTGCTTCTGCCAGTGGTAGTACCGGTGGCGCTTCAAATAGCGCCTGGGACCCGAGACCGTGACTACTGGGAGCAGACTGATGAGAAACATTGTCGAAAGAAAGCTGCGCGTAGTGACTGGGTCGTCGCCAGTGAAACGTCATACATGGTAGGAAGTCGTCAGAGTTGCTGTGCCGTGGTCGCGGTAGAGAAGCGAATCGAGCTGAAGTCTTTCGGCAGAAGTCGCACGCGCCGATTTCGCCCTTGTGTTTTGTGTTGTGCCCATTGCCGCCGTCCGTGTGCATTGTGTGTCTGTCAAATAGTTGGTTGTCGTGTACAAGCAAGCGTACTACACGGTACACTAGTTCACCTCAGGCCCCTTCCCCTTCTCCTATTCTTAGGCCTTGTAGCTTCTTTCTCACGCTGATGGTACTGTAGCTGTGAGGTACGTACATACATACATAGGTAGTGTCATGCGTTGTAGTGTTAGGGTCCGCGTGTCGAATTCCCATCGCGTCTTTGTATGAAACTGCTGCTACACCCTTTTGTCCTGTTGCAAATTTTGTTGCGCCCCATTGTACGTACCTCGAAGGACGCTCTTTCTTGTTCACGTAGCGTAGGGGAGAATGAGCATGCGAACGGGCAAGAAATCGTCGCAGTCACTGTACCGGGTGGTCCCAAAAAAGTGTCCAACTTTGATCTCTTGTAACTTGCGCATATGGCAACCGATCGTGTTGAAAACTTAAACGATTATTACTCTCCGTAGTACAATTAAGTTAACAAAATTTCATCTAGTTCGCGTTATCTAGTTCATCTAGTTCAAACAGAACATAATTTCGACATGATGTCAGGCAAGGATGCTATTAGAGTACCTATATCTGGTGAAAGTTTTAGCTGGTTTGTTTCATTCACGCACGAGTTACAGGAGGTCGAAATTTCAGTCTGTCTTCAAGAGACACCGTACTTTGAAAACAACAGGGCCGTAACTCGGGCTATGGTAAAGCGAAATAGATGAAATTTTGTAAACTTAATTGTACTATGGAGAGTAATGATCGTGCAAGTTTTCAACATGATCGGTTACCATCGACGCGAGTTATAAGCGCTCAAAGTTGGACACTTTTTTAATCACCCCGTATACCTTTCTTACACAACGTCACGTCTGCAAGTGAGTGACACGCCGAATGCTTCGGTAGACGGACGAAGCGACAGACAGACAGCCATAACCGATGAGGTTAGCGATGCGGCACCGTCGCTGGGCTGTGGCTGGCTTCACCGGCGATCTAGTGGTTGGCCGGCCAGGCGGTGGCGGGCACCTTGAGGGGACGGCAGCCGCTCTTGTCGGTGGCCACGGCGACGACCTTTTCCTCCTTGGGAGCGAAGCAGCCGCAGCAGATGGGCATGTAGCGGCCGAAGTAGGCGCGCACGACTCGGCTGCAGGCCAGCACAATGAAGGGATTGGCCATGTTAACCAGGTCGGTGGTCAACAGCCACAGAAGCTCCCAGTTGACCAGGTCGGCAGAGCTCCACAGCATCAGCAGGTTGTAGGACAGGAACAGCATCTGAATCAGCAGCATCACCAGACTGCTGACGGCCAGATTGGCTTCGGCTCGACTCGTGCCCAGTGGAGCATTGATGTGATGCCTGACTTGTCATGAAACTTGCTTCACAGCATCCCCCCGCCCCCCCCCCCTCCCTCCCCCCTCTCTCCCGCTGAACGATTGAGCTTCACAATATGTACATACCTGTGACTTCTGCTGTCTTCGTTTGGCAAAGAGGGAAACGAATGTGGCCACGTTGAGGCCGATCATGACGATGGTGCAGGAGCTGCAGATGATCAGGATGCCCCAGAAGAGATTGGCGCCCTCGCTTTCCGTTCGGTAGACGGTGGTGTAATAGGAACTGTTCTCAATGGGGACGATGGTGATCTTGCTGAAGGGTCCATAGGTGCCATAATACAAAGCTGGCAACAGCCACGGCAGCGCGAGGCCCCACTTTAGAATCGAGCCAGACCACCACTGAAGACGACAGAGTAGGCATACATACGTACTGTACCCTAAGGCCTAAACTGTATTCTGTGAAGCTGGGGGGGGGGGGGGGCTGTCGCAGTGAAAGCGAAGCTCAGGGTGGGAAGAAGAAGAGGGGTGAGGAGAGGGGTGGACGCGGGAAGTGCCGCCAGTGAGTGTGAGATGGAGGGACGCCATAAATCTTTGAAATCTGGACAACAACACACCTTGCCGTGTCTGGTGGGCATGGCGATGGCAGTGAAGCGACTGCAGGTAAGCACGAGCAGGCCCACGAACTGGGCGCTGATGACGTAGAAGGAGAAGACGTCGGCGAAGGTGTTCAGGTAGGGGTCGAAGCGGTAGAAGAAGGCGTTGAAGTAGCCCATGTAGCGCGTCTTCAGCGGCACCCACAACATGAAGGCCGCCAACAGGTCTGCAAAGGTCGATTCCACATTGTTTGTCTGTCTCACAGTCTAGCCCCCTCTCATTCAGGTGCCTGCCTCCTTTTAGCATCCAAAGACCCAAACTGCCCACCACTTCCTTCCATCCGGCGCTACCTACCATTTGTACCCACCGATGGCGCCGACGTTGATGGATAGCGTGAAATAGACGGAGCGAAGGCGCTCGTCCGTCTTCCGGTGCCGGAGGATGATGAACAGGTAGAGGGCGTAGACCGGCGTCGTCGCCACAAGGAAAAGCAAGGAGCACAGGTACATCCAGCACTTGAGGTCTTCGCAGGCCATTTCTTTCTCCCTTTTGCTTTGCTTTGTCTTCAAGTCTGTCGCTTTCTCGACAATTGGACAGGATTGACTGCCTTCCCTCTAATTTGCCAAAGGCTGGCCAAAACAAACGTGCGTGACTCGGCTGTTTGCGCGGCGGCAGTTGTTATTCACCCAACGGTGTCCGTTCATCAATGAGCCAATGTCTGTATTTCGGAACTCGGCTTGCGTAGGACTTCCTTACACAATGGGTTTCCTCTTATTTGGCCCTGTGCCGCCGATTGGCTGGCGTGCCTTCGTGGGAACACGCGTAGGCAACAATACCACCCAATGACTGGCGCAGAAGAAAGGTCGAACCCCCCCAGGTCAGCGCTTCTCACAGGGTGCCGACAAGGTCGATTTGTTGGACCTTGTGTGCGCTCGTCAATTGTCCTAATCGCGTCCACGTCTAAACTCCTACCTCCGTTGTTCAAACAGTCTGTAGGAGTCGCGTCCGCGTGATCGAAGTTTACATAATACCGTAGTTGAAGTTCGAATTGAATTTTTGAATCACTTCTCTGCGTATGGCACTTGTTCCACCGTATACTACGGTACTGTAGGCGTACTGTAGAAATGTGTTAGGCTTGGCGCGTGTTATATTCTGCTCGGTCTTGGCGTGACTTGTGTCTGTATGTGCCGTCGCCCCATCTCCCTTCCTTGGTTCTGTAGCATCTTTGTCACGCTGACGGTACTGTAGCACATAGCAGTGAGGTGAGGTACACACGTACGATACTTTTTTCGGCCGGCCTCAGCCGGGCGACACCATGCGAGAGCTCGGCGTGCGTGCGATCATCCGTCTGTGCGACAGTCCGTTACGCTCTCAGATTTCGGCGCTGGAGAGTCGTACCTAGAGAGACGATCGAGTAAATGAGCACGCGAACGGACGGGAACACGTCACATTTTGGGACATCAAGCTGGGACACTGCATTTTACTCTACAGGCAGCACGTTTGCAAATGACGCGCCGAATGCTTCGGCAGACTGATGAAGAGAGACTACCAGATCCGCGTGAGTACCTAATGCTCTGGCCTTCTAACTGATAGGAGGGTTGGGGGTGCGGATGCGGCGCTGAGGTGTGTGGCTGGTGACGGGTTTAGGTCGCGTTCCTTTTGTTGGCCGGCCAAGCGGTGGCGGGCGCCTTGACGGGGCGGCCACCATTCTTGTGGACGGCGGCGGCGTCGGCGACCTTCTCCTCCTCCGTGGGAGCGAAGCAGCCGCAACAGAGAGGCAGGTAGCGACCGAAGTAGGCTCGCACGACTCGGCTGCAGGCGAGTACGACGAAGGGATTGGCCATGTTGACCAGGTCGGTGGTTAGCAGCCACAAAAGCTCCCAGTTGACCAGGTCGGCGGCGCTCCAAAGCATCAGCAGGTTGTAGGACAGGAACACCATCTGGATCAGCAGCATCACCAAACTGCTGACGGCCAGGTTGGCTTCGGCTCGACTCGTGCCCTGTGGAGAGGAGCATGGATGTGGGTGGAGTCCTCTCTCCCTCCCTCCCTCTGCCACCTCCCCTCCCTGCAGAGCCCCACTCCCCAACCCGACAGACACTTCTGCTGACGGAAAGTGATGTACCGTCTATGTACCTGCGACTTCTTCTTCCACCGATTAACAAAGAGAGACGCGAATGTGGCAATGTTGAGGGCGATCATGGCGGCGGTGCACGAGCCGCAGATAACCACGACGCCCCAGAAGAGGTTGGCGCCTTCTTCGTCCGTTCGGTAGACGGTGGTATAATAGGAGCTGTTCGCAACGGGCACGATGGTGATCTTCGTGAAGGGGCCGTATGCGCCATAATAGAGAGCGGGAAACAGCCAGGGTAGCACGATACCCCACTTCAGGAGCGAGCCCGACCACCACTGAACAACAGGTGAAGCTTGCGCGTGTGAGTTCCTAACCTACACCTTTCTGTGAGCTGTCTGAGACAAAAGTGAAAGTGGGCCTGGGGGGAGGCGGGGTGGATGTCCACCTTGCCATGTCTGGTGGGCAGAGCGATGGCGGTGAAACGGCTGAAGGTGAGCACGAGCAGGCCGACGAATTGAGCGCTGATAATGTAGAAGGCGAAGACGTCGGCGAAGGTGTTCAGGTACGGATCGAAGCGGTAGAAGAAGTCGTTCCAGTAGCCCATGTAGCGCGTCTTCAGCGGCAGCCACAGCATGAAGGCGGCCAGCAGGTCTGCAACACAAAGATCGTCTCGTAGTCTCCATCACTCCTTGCGAGAAGAGACAGAGAGAGGTTCACAGGGCATTGGAGCGATCTCGGTGCGCCCAAATCGGCCGCATACATATACCGCAAATACGGCAGCAAGTCCATGGGGGCCACATTATTCCACCTCCGTTGAAGGGGAGGGGGGGGGGCGTAATAGAGGCTTTACGGTATTGCCGCCAGTACCGACCGAGCGCGCCGACGTTGATCGAGAGAGTGAAGTAGACCGACTGGAGGCGCTCGTCCGTCTTCCGGTGCTTGAGAATGATGAAGAGGTAGATGGCGTAGATGGGCGCCGACGCCAGCAGATAGAGCAGCGAGCCCAGATAGCCCCAGCACTTGAAGTCGGCCCCTTCGCAACCCATTGCTGTCCTGTCGTCTGGCCTTTCTCCAAGTGGCGGCGAGCTGCTTCGCACCGAAGCGAAGCTCGACGGGTTAGACAGATGCGATTCGGAATGCCGACGTGACCGCCGCCTTCCCGTCGCTCCTCACGCAAAACTCGCCGAAATGAATGTGCGTGCGTCGGCTATTTGCGTGGCCCGTTAATCAACTGCCGCTCCTCAATGACTTGCGTAGGTAGGGCTGCCTTAGACAATGTTTTCAACCTCATCTGGCCTTTTCTTCCCGACTGGATGGCAGCCCCTCATGGCGTGACTGCTTGCGAAAACTCCCTCGCGACTGGCACGAAAGTCATCGTTCTAGTGGCCGGCTGACAACTGCACGGACTTTGAGCTTCAGTTGCCCAAACGACTCACGTAGTGCTTCACATCACAGGCGGATCTACCATTTGGAAATAAAGGTGGAGGGGGCGGAACTTTTTGAGGGCACTGGGAGGACAAAGATGTTTCCGAAGTACATCCAAAGTTATGTGCCGCGATCGCAAATTTCTGGCAATGTTTACAATAACAATTAAATTGCTTATAAATTGTGTCGCATGCATAATCTTCTGAGGATTTCGATCCATTTCGTCACAAAATCGCTTTCAAATAGCGCCGCAACGTCACAAAAATTCAACCGACTTCGCACGACAAAACTTCAGCCGCACTCGGGCAAGCGGAAGGCACGAATGTTTTAATGCGAGTGACATTAACAGAGGTTCCATTGAATCACGGG
The DNA here is from genome assembly GCA_030248115.1 of Linhomoeus sp. GSCO2_2. Taxonomy (NCBI): domain Eukaryota; kingdom Metazoa; phylum Nematoda; class Chromadorea; order Monhysterida; family Linhomoeidae; genus Linhomoeus; species Linhomoeus sp. GSCO2_2. The sequence goes on along the minus strand of JASAMZ010001215.1, from coordinate 2,979 downwards.
CACTTCCGTTGGCGACCCGTTCCCTCTATGGTCAGCAACGTCGTGCCGTCCTCTCTTTCCTCCGTCGAGAACTTGGCCTGGAATACACGGTAGTTGTCACGAAATGACTGACTGACGCACGTACATACCATGCGGTGGCGACGACAACAACGCCCATACCCCGGTCATGAGTTCGGAGACATGGATGGCCGTCCGCGTGTGCATCGTCAGCGGGCCGCACAGCAGCCGGGTCGTGCCCTCGGCCAGTGCCGCGTAGACTATCAGCTGTACAAAGGTTGGAATTCGTCTAAAACGAGTACTTTTGCACAATTTTGGGCAGTACGCAGACACGGACCATGTCCTGGAGATTCTCGTCGACGCAGCCGCCCTCCGCCAGCTGCTTCAGTAGATTCTGGGCCGCCCGGCCGCCCAGGCTCTCGGCCGACTCGCCTGCAGAGGAATGTTTCTACCGCTTCTACAGAAGCAGAGCGCTGCTCAGACGACAGGAGCGTGAAAGTGTGGGTGGGAGTGGAGTGCAAGCCCTACTCCTAGCCGGACGTGACCAACCCCCCCCCCCCCCTCCCTTTACGTGCCCACCTCCTCACCCCTATCAACTGCCAGCCTCTAGAAATCCAACGACTTTCGCCACTGCGGCGTTCAAGAGTCAAAATTTCGCCTGAGGCACTTATTTTGACGGTTTTAATACCATTGTTTACCAATTTATCGTATGTTATTCAAAAATAATTTATTGATTATTGGTCTCCCCCCATGTGCACTCAGAGAGTTTCAGCGTCCAGCATACAAACCCTTTCTATCGTCGGCCAAAGCGTCGCAGCCCAGAACGCAGCCGGTCGACGTCTCGCAGCCGAGATAGGCGCCCGCCCCACCGCCGCGCGTGGAAGTATCGTAATCCTCTGTCAATTCAATTGGTACGCCGGCGAAACTTTCGGAGAGAAGCCGGCGAATTTCCCGGCCTGTGTCCGCGGCGTACTGAACGAGAATCAAGAGGCGATGTGGTGAAACTGCGACGCGACCAGTTCCAACCCAGTAGCCGATCAAGGGAGGGGGGGGGGGGGAGGGTGGTAGGGGTTGAGAGTCGGATCGTTCCACCCCCCCCCCCCCCCCCCCCCCCCCCAAATTTGGCCAAACGGCAGTGCCAGAAAGAAAATTTCCCTTTAGAAACCCGGAATACGCAAGGCGGCACAAGTTACTCTGAAACGCTCCCGTAGATACAAGACGGGGTACACAGAGTGACCTGAGCGCTGTACTTGCGGCCGGCAGCCCAGGCGCCGCCGAAGAAGCGAACCGCCTCGCCCCTCTCCGTTAGGTCGACGGCTCTCAGCTAGAAGAGAGTACACAGTCTTTGGCGTCGCGTTGATTACCGTATAAATAAGCGATTCTCAAGGAACCTTGTCATGCTGAGTGCTCTCGCTGGCACCCGTCGTCAGCCTCAGCAGTCCCCCTCCTTCGGGGTAGAAGCCCCTAAATAGGGCGAATCCGCGTGAACGCACATACAAAAATGCTGCGTAGCTACTACTAAACGCTTCCCTCTCACTTCGCCAAGGTCTCCATCTGGAACTCGACTCCGAAGCGCCTAGCCACCGGTTTGAACACCTGCGAGTGAAAGATTGCAACACGTCAGTATATTGTACACTACACTGCCATGCTAGTGTCTCCCCAACCTGGTCGATGTACTCCGCCTGAGGCGACCAGTTGACGTGGGTGCCGCCTCTCAGCGAGAGGGTGTTTTCAGCTTTGGAAGTGAAGCAGAGCACGGGCAGGGCGCACTGCACCATCAGAGTGACGCTCCTGAGAAAGAAGGGGGGGGGGGGGGCCCGCGTCTAATAGACCCCCCCCCCCCACCCAACCCAACCAGCAAAGTACGCGCATAGCTGATTTCCCCGACTAGAACCCCGATTTGAACCTCATTCAGTCGCTGGTACACTGACAGCGGGACGAAAGTCAGTTTTGAACACGAATCGTTCACTCTTCTAACGAGAAAATGCAACCCCATCCTCGAATAGAAACCCCCTCGAACAGATTACAAGCCGCGGGTTCTATTCTATTTGGGAAAGTCCACACGGATGGATCCATTTCGAAATGAAGCGAAATCCCCCCTTCCCCTAGACGAGTAAGAGGGGGAAGAGGGGGGGGGGGGTAATCCGGTTTTTAGGGGGGGGGGGGGGGGAGAGGGGTAGGAGGGGGGGAATCTCCGACCAGGGGGGGCAAACCCCCCCCCCCCCCCCCTGAATGCATGCTTACACAACACTCACGCGGCCGTCCCCGTGTCCACTTGGAACTCCCCTCCCTCCAGAGTCCCCGGCAATAGCCAGATCTCGGTCGAACCCACTCTGGCGCCCCACTCCCTGCCCTTGCACAACTGTGTTATGAGTCTTAGGCCCCACAAGTGTTGGGGCTTGAGCCCGGCACCGGATGATCTGCCCGCCCGGATACGGGTCACGTGCACCCCCTTGTCCAGAATTGCCGCGTAGGAGAGCGCCATGCGCAGAATTTGGCCGCCCTGAGACGGAAGTTGCCTTGTTAGGCCACTGAAAATACTCTGATAACCCCCCGGGGGCTTAATTTTATCCTCCTTCTAGGAGGAGGTACTATGGGGGGGGTGGGGTTATTAGAGTATTTACGGTATTTATAGTAAGGGCGGCACGTCCAAAGTTGGAAGTTTGGGAAGGGGGTTACCCACCCCCCCCCCCCCTCCCACAATAAATGAAGAGAAAAGTTTAGGAAATTTGCAGAAAGGAGGCTTGAAAGATGCCAAAATATTTAGGCTGCGGGCCTATTCGTTACAAATAAATATATAACTTTGCATTAAAGGAGGGCGAAATAAGGCGTTTCCGGCACTTTTTGGGTGTTTTCCACTGGTTTTCGGCGGTCGATCTTCGGCCCTTTGACCCCCCCCCCCCCGCCCATCGGGGAGGTTAGGTGGCGACACACAGCAGCCAACCACTATCCCCCCCCCCCCCCCCCCCCCAACATCCACTG
>JASAMZ010001212.1:0-12030 GCA_030248115.1 Linhomoeus sp. GSCO2_2 | reverse complement strand
TATGTAGTGTACTTCGTTCAGTTACGTATTGTTCTCATATTTGGAAAATTTTGAGAAAATTGCAATTTTTCAAAATCGGCGCACTATTTTGTTCCCGTGTTTCCTTGAGTAACTTGAAAACGAAGCATTGTTTCAATGTACGGTTGCCGTCAGTTTATGCGCGCTTGACATTCTTCACAATTTTGGTCTGCACGATGTTCTGCGAATTCCGCCGGATTTCCAGAAATTTTAACATTTTTGCAAATTTGTGAAAAATCGCCACTTTGCGTGCGTATGCTCGCGAATTCGAAGAAAAACGGTTATTCTGACCAGCCTCGTTTACTCATCTCTACATGGGCGATCTTTACAGGCAACAGTTTCTGGCCAGTCGCTGCCGTTCGCGCTCGGCTAATGTGAGCCATCGGACTTTGCCAAACAAAAAAAAAAAAAAAAAGCAAAGTCCGATGGCTCACATTAGGGGGGGGGGGGGGGGGGGGGGGGGGGGGGGGGGGGGGGGGGGGGGGGGGGGGGGGGGGGGGGGGGGGGGGGGGGGGGGGGGGGGGGGGGGGGGGGGTTGGGTTTATAAATAAAACAAAAAAAAAAAACCAAAAAAAAAAAAAAAAAAAAAAAAAAATATAAAAGAAAAAAAAAAAAAAAAAAAAAAAAAAAAAAAATATAAAAAAAAAAAAAAAAAAAACAACAAAAAAAAAAAAAAAAAAAAAAAAAAAAAAAAAAAAAAAAAAAAAAAAAAAAAAAAAAAAAAAAAAAAAAAAAAAAAAAAAAAAAAAAAAAAAAAAAAAAAAAAAAAAAAAAAAAAATAAAAAAAAAAAAAAAAAAAAAAAAACAAAAAAAAAAAAAAAAAACAAAAAAAAAAATACAAAATAGCAAAAAAAACACAAAAAAAAAAAAAAAAAAACAAAAAAAAGGGGGGGGGGGGAAAAAAGAGTCGCGAGGTCACACTCAGGTTGTACGAGCTGCCAGGTTGCACTTTGAGAACGCTTTCAAACGTAAGTTATTCGCTGTCAAAGTCCAATTTTTGCGTGCGCGCGAAAAAAGTAGGGTTTACAAAATTGGCCACAACTCCTGCTGGAAGGGGAGTTGAGCCGCGCGGACCACTTGCGTTGACATACAAACTGAACTGTGCCTCTGTAGCCCAGCCAGTGGCCGTTTCGAACGCTGACCCACCCTGGCCACTATTCCTACACTTTTCAGGAGAACGTCTCATATGTACATACATAGGTAATCTGGACCGTGTTGTCGTGTGTTGCCCTGTCCCTGCATACCTCATAGCAGTACTCCCCGCTGATCATCCCAGCGACACTTGTCCGTTGGCCGCGAAATCTCCCATTCTTCACGTATCGGGCCTTCAGTTGGGCTGGACAACGAGAGCTTTGGCGCGCGTCTCCATGGTGGTTTGGAGGTCCAGGACGCTATCGACGGCCTCATTGCAGCCTCTCATCACACACAGACAGCCGACGGCCATTGCTGACTTCTCGCCATCCGTAGTGCTGAGGGAATTTAGGAGGCTGGGAACACTGCCATCCCTGGCTACCACCCTGCGGAAGGACAGCAGCAGGCAGACCAGTAGGAGTTGACGCAGCCCTTGAGCCACACGCTGAGGTTCCCGCGGCTTGACAATGATCCAGTAGTCGCCCAGCCATGTCTCTTCAGTGCCGCCGTGACTCCCTTCGCACTGGCATCGGAGCAGGGGCGGCTACTCACCCGCCGAAGTGCCGGTCGACGCCGGGGGATTGTCGGGAGAGGGTCTTCTAAAGAAGATGCAGGGTCTCTTGTGAAGCTGAACTTCACTAGACGTTTCGGAATCACGAATGCCACTCACTTCCACTGCACGGGCGAAATCGTTGCGATTGCAAGCCTGATGCTTTCCTCGTGGTAGCCAACACAGTGATCGCGGGAGGTTGTCCCATTCGACAGTCCACCATTTGACCCAGCCCCGAACCACCTTTTCGCCCGAACCGTAAGTCAGACCGGCGCAGTAAGATCACGACAGGTCGACTGCACATCGAAATCGTTCCAGCCGCTGCACTCCTCGAATTCGCATTTGGCACACGTTACTTCAGATGTGAGGACATTTGTCAGCTGAGTGAAGGACAAAAGCGTCAGAACAACTGCAAGGGTTGTGCCAGAGATCGTCATTTCTAGGTGAACCAAAGTACAGTGTGAATCGGGAAATTGTGAAATCGGGAATCGGGACTGACTGAGAAGCCCATCGCAATTGGCGTCTATGTATTTGCGGGGCACAGTTTATCGAGATACCCGTAACCCGAGCTAAAGCTGTTTACGAATGGACGTGTCGAAACACGGCTCGAACGAGAGAATTTGTGTCTTTTAGCGCGCGTCACGCCCGTGTATCGTTGGCCGAGCAAAGCAAACTCCTTCCGCTTCGCGTGACTAGCTACTTGGAAGTTCGCTGACTTTTGAATTGAACGCTCTTGTGAAGCGTCATAACTGCGACACATTAATTTTGAGTGAAGTCACAAGCGGTGTCAATGTTGCAGGCCATGGGCGTCTTCAGGCCATCGCCGTCTAGACGGCTGTTGCCTGGCCGATCAAGCCGCGGCCGTCTAGATGGCGTTGGCCTGATGCATCAGGCCATGGCCGTCTTCTGCTCGAAAAGACGGCAGTGGACCAATCCGTGGCCGTCCTCTAAAGTATCAACTGTCGCAAGCGCCTGCAGGAAAGGAGCACATCAGGCCTAAGCAGGAGGTGAAGTAGATGGAGGAGTGTTCACCCCACTTACAGTTTGCACTAAACTCTGCCGGAGCCGCGCCTGGTGGGTCTCAACTGAGGTTTAGCGCAACCACCAACCTCAGGGCGCGCTCCACACTCCCTCAAGTCGGTCACCGGTCGCGTTAAGCCTAAGTTTCGACCCGCCAGACAGCGACTTTTGTGAACTGGGCGCAGGGCGAGCCTAAGCATAGCCTGAACTGAAAGGAATACACTGTGTCCGAAACCATTACAGAGAAGGAAAAGACGACCATCGCCTGGTCGGTCAGGCCATGGCCGTCTTCTGCTCGAAATGACGGCCACGGCCTGATCGGCCAGGCCAAAGTCGTCTAGACGGCCATGGCCTGAAGACGGCAATGGGCATCCACATCAACAGTCATCAAGCGCTCATCATATGTCAATGGCGGAATAACAGCGGGCATATTGAAGCGGTTCGTACGCGTTGCCGATCTCATTTTAGTTTTTCCGAAACACTGTTCGAAGTTTGGGGTCAAGTTAGTCAGCCAAGCATAGGCGAACTTCGTACACTGGGGGTGTATAATTTCCCCTCTAATGTCCGGGAAAACGTGCGTAGGTACATATGTGTTTCCGTGTATTGCAAGACCTACAGTCAAAACAATGGCCAATTGTCAAAGGCGATCTGGACGTCCTCAAGACTGGCCATCTGCTCCAGCAGTCGTCTCAGCAGGGGCTGAAGCTCCGCAGCAATGCGCGTAAGCCAGATGGCGTCTTCTTCTATAGCGTGCAAAGCGCGCCAGTCATCCCCCGCCCAGGGAAGCACCTGCAGCCGCCTCAGGCGCTGGCAGGCGCCCAGCCGCTGGGTTCGGAGCAGTTGATGAAGAAGCACTTTTGTGGCCGCGATAGTTGCCAGACGACAGTTCTTCCGAACCGAAGCGCGTCGGAGAACGACGTTGTGGTTGGCGGCGGACGGGGACGACCGGTAGAAGCAGGGAGTGGCGTTGAGCTCCAGATCCTCGAGGTCGGCCCAGCCCTAAGCGGTGCGACTCACCTGGTCAGCTACTGATCCAGTGACGGGCATGCAGATGCAGGAGCCCCTCAAGGTACGGCAACAGAGCAAAGTTAGCCCACCTGGCAGAGTTGACCCAGACGAGAGACTCGTTCGTCTGAGCTGCTGCCGCTTACCCCCAGCGAACAAGTCTGGCCTTTGGCAGTTGTCACCTCCAAACGAACGTCCGTGCCTGCAAACGCGTTATAAAGTTCACAACGTAGACCTCGCTTCTCCAACCATTGAGGTGCAGTACTTGAACTGCAGCGCAAGGTGCGCTCACCCACCGTCGAAGTCTGCGCAGAAGAGTCTCGCCTTGACAACTCTAGTAGCCAGTCTGTGGCCCTGCGTCTCACAAAGATTCAGCCAGCTCTTGCATGCCCCACGAAGGGCGGCCACGTCCTTCACACTGAGATAATCGAATATTTGCGACTGGCACGGTTCCGGCAGGTCGACTAGGAGAAACGTCATTCGCATAGTTTGGTGCGACTTGGAGTTTTGAACCCACAGGTGTGTGCGCACCGCTGTGTCATGCAACATCAAGGGAACGGCGGCAGACTGCGATGTACTACAGCACTGTATGTAGTGCGAGCAAACAATGACTGCGCACGCACTCGCGTATTATGGCGTCCTGTGACATTGGCGTGTATCGGTGGGAATGGCGAGACAAAGTTCTGTAACTTGCTGCAGATAAGTAGGGAACATTCATGTGTCAAATCAAAAGCGAGAGAGGAATATGTTCCGCTTCCAGGGATGAAGCATGAAAAGGAAAGACTGTAAGACGGCATTCCTTGACTGATGAAAACCCAATTTGTCATAGAAATTATGGCACCAGTATTGATTGAACAAAAGCGTTTTCGACTAATCATCCACTCAATGACTGCGCAAAGGTCACGACGACACAACGACACACTGTGTGCCAAATATGTTACCGCGTGTCGTTGTGAACTTTGCGCAGTTTTGAGTGGCTAATGATTGTCGAAAATGCTTTCTTTCAATCAATACTGGTGCTGTGATTTCTATAACAACTGGATTTGCAACACCAGAGGAATACCGTCTAATACTCTTTACTTTTAATGCTTCACACCTGGTCGGTCATCAGCAAAGGAGTTAAGATTTCGACAACACAGCAACAGTAGTCCGTTATGACGAACGAAAAGGGAATCGTCAAGAGAGGTCTACCCAGTAGCGGAACCCGGGGGGGGGGGGCGGCCCCCCTCCCCCCCCCCCATTCGGCCAAACCGCCCCCTCCCCATTTCCCCTCCTGAGAGAAAAAAATTGCGCGGCAGCAGGGCCTCCAGAGCAAAAAAAAATATTTCGCCTGCGGCGCCATTTTATTGCACTTTTGTACCAAAATAGGCCAAAATCGACTACAATTTTTGCCTGCGGCGCTATTTTATAGCGCTTTTGTACCAAAATAGGCTAGAATCGGCCAAAATTTTTGCATGCGGCGCCATTTTATAGCACTATTGTACCAAAATAGGTCAAAATCGGCCCAATTCTTTGCCTGCAGCGCTATTTTAAGGCATTTTTGTACCAACATAGGCAAGATCGCCAAAAATTTTTGCCTGGGGAGCTATTTTAAGCCATTTTTGTACCAACATAAGCAAAATCGGCAAAAATTTTCGCCTGCAGCGCAAATTTTGTTATGTGCTTTTATAGCATCTTGGTCCCTCCCCCCTGTGGCCGCAAAAATCCCCCCCCCCCTCCATTCCAAACAAGCTCCGGTATTAAAAAGTTGAGTTTGTATTCTGACAGACATTGCATAGAGTTGCGTTCTTTCTGCAGAGAGTGCGAGAGCTCATCGCCCGTATTGCTCCGCTTCACGAGCTCCCCCTTCGCAAGAGGGTATTGCTTAGCAATATTGATATCGCCCGGGATTTGGTTTTTAGAGCGAGAAAATTCCTCTTTCGAGCAACGCATTTAAAAAAGTGACAAAAACTTGTCATAGTTTTGGCAAACATATGACAGAGCACAAAAGAACGCACTATGAGCAATCAAGCCGTGTCGTACTTCTGTCCATGGAGCAAAACGAAGATTATTTTTCTTGGCGCATGTAGTACGTAGCGAGCCTTGGAATGACATGCCGAGTGTCGCTCTAATCGCAACATGATCAATTTAGAAAGTTACAGAGTAAAACTCAAACCTATTGTTTCTGTGATGCGTGGAATAGTCAATTACAAAATGCTTGCTGACACATGAAAGAGCACACCAAGAGCTTAAAATTGACGTGTCGATTGCCGCTCTATGACGTGACACTAGCAAGTTAGAACCGTTTTGTGCTTTTGCACCTTCGGGTTACTGTAACTCACGAAATTCATTTTCAAGCTTCGCAAATAATCCACGAATTATCCACTGAGCTCGAGATCGTCTCTCTACAACGCAAATTGAGCGAGTTAGAGCGATTTTAGTGTTCAAATCTCGAGAATGGCGTTTCCCGTGGTGCGTGTTTGCGTAATGTTAAAAATTGTTGCTACCGCATGAAAGAACACGTCGAGAGCTTTCAACTGACGTGTCGATCCCTGCTCTACGACGTAAGACGAGCGAGTTAGAGCCGTTTTGCGTTTTCGGACCTTTGGGTTACTGTAACTCGCGAAATTCAAACTTTGAGTTTCGACCATTGGGAGAACAAATGATCAACGACTCGAGAGCTATCCAAACTGCTCAAGATAACCTCTCTACGACGCAAGACAGACGAGTTAGAGCCGTTTTGCGTTTTAAACCTTCGGGTTACTGTAACTCGCGAACTTCAAATTTTTGTGTTTCGACCAATGGGAGGACAAATGATCAGCGAGTCGAGAGCTATCCACTGACCTCGAAATTGTCTCTCTATGACGCAAGTTGAGCGAGTTAGAACGATTTTAGCGTCAAAATGTCGAGAATGGCGTTTTCCGCGGTGCGTGTTTGCGTAATTAAAAGAACTTTTGCAGTCGCACGAAAGAACGCGTCGAGAGCTTTCACCTGACGTGTCGATTGCCGCTCTACGACGTAAGACGAGCGAGCTAGAGCCGTTTTGCGTTTTGACTTTCGGGTTACTGTAGCTCGCGCAATTCAAACTTTTGAATTTCGAAACCTCTTAGCGGAATGATCAGTGAGTCGAGATCTATCCATGGAGCCCAAGATCGTCTCTCCACGACGTTCCAACGCCGAGATCCAAGAGCGTAACGTACGTACGCACGTACGCACGTACATACGTACGTACGCACGCACGCCGAGCTCTCGTAGGGTGTCGCCCGGCTGAGGCCGGGCGAAAAAACCTGAATCCGCCACTGGGTCTATCCCTAGTGCGTCCATAGAAACAGTGTCATGTTCGACTTCTGGCAGGCCAGCCGGTGGACGCTGCAGCGCTGGAGATACTCCGAAGCGATCGAAACGAATCTCTCGCTTTGGGGATCTCCCGACAGCTCCTGGATTTGCTCTAGCCAAGCTGTCGACTTCGCCCAGCAGTCCAACCTCTCCTTATGGCCAATTGCCTCGATCTCACTGGTGGTGCCTACTCTGGCCCCTCCAGCAAGCGTGGCAGCGCTCCGCATGACTTCATTCGTTTCATCAGTGTTTTCGGCTTCAGCAGTGCTGTCCGTCGTCAGTGCAGCCTCACTGGCCTCCTCGTCATCGTCGTCGTCTTGATACGGATGCTCGCACTCGTGGTCACAAACGACCACGCTGATGCAACGTTTCTGAGAAGCGAAACGCCTCAGCCACGCTACTGCATCATCAGCGAACGCTGTGTGCGTTGCCGCCCTCTTCACTCGGCGTATTTCAAAGAAAGTGACTTTCTTCAGGTTGGGACATATTCTGGTCAACGCTCCAAGAGGCGCGTCACTGCCACTGGTCCCTTCAGTGAACATGCCAGAGATTCGTGTCAGGGATCCACTGTGGACTCCGGCGAACCGACTGTTGGAAAGGTCGATCCACCTGTAGCACTCGAATTGCTTCCAAAGCGGACAACTCTCCAGCAACCGGCAAAAGTTTGCGACGTCAGCGTAACCTTCAAGTGTCAGTTTGAACTCTTCGAGTTTAGGTAGCTGGTGCATGGCTTCCGCGCACTCTGAGAGGTCTGGGAAGAAGTCCAATTGAAGCTGAAGCTGTGACAGTTGGCGACACTGGGCCACTGCATGCCAGACTGGAGACAACAGGGTGTAGGGGACATCCTGAGAAATCATGACCACGCAAAGATACAGGATTTTGACCGACTGCACAAATGGGGAAAGCAATGAGGTGGCGGCAGCGTCCATTGGATCGCCTTGGCCGTTCCAGAAGATACGCAGCATCAGGTACAACTTTCGGACTGATGCGCGAACACTGTCCGAATTGACAAATTGGTTGAAGAGCCACTTCTCAACTGGCCAGCAATTGACTGGCAGAGACAACGGTGGAGGACCGTTGATTTTCAGCCATCGTGGAGGCAGGCGCGACTGAAGCTGCTCCAGGGCGCGAACAGTCTGCGTCGGCGACAGCTCGTAATTCTCTACCAGACCGTCGTGGTAGACGGTGACCTGCGTCAGGCTCTTGGAGGCGCTATAGATGATGTCGAGCCGGTTCTCGTGACAGTCCAACGACCAGGCGCTGAAACGGGAGCAGATTCCGCTGGTTTCGAGTAAAGAGAGCAGAGCGTAGCGCGCTCACTCCTGGCCGTTCTCGGCATCGACCAGCTGTCGGCAGAGGAGACTGGTGAGGGCTTTGTCGGCGATCTTCCTTCTCTGGGCGACCACGGCCCTCCAGAGATGCGGATGGGAGAGCTGCGAGCGCAGCAGCGGTGGTAGAGGTGTCGTTGTCTCTTCCAGCTTGTCGCCGCCATCAGGCGAAGGGTTCCCCTTGTCTGAGCCAAGAACACCACCGTCGCAGTGACGCTTCGCAGGCAGCCGACCCGCTTCGTCGGGATCAGGACCTCCTTCGGCAGTGCGCCGACGGTCTGCTGATGGCATGACACCGCAGTGCAACAACAGACGGTCAAGAGATGTGCTTGCACCAGACACCTAAAGAAATGATATACTGCCCCAACATCAACTGCATAATTCCACCGAAACGTCATATGTACCGCGCCTACATCAGATGACTTTCAGCGTCGGGCTAGAACCGCACAGCACCGCTTAGGTACATACGCCGACGTTTCAAACGCGTGACTTGAAGCATGGTCCTGTCATCGAAAGCGCAAGAGGCTGTGTTTGCTCCTTCCTGTCAGTTCTCTCTTTACGACGTCCTGCTACAATGGGCAAATGGTTCCATTCTGTTGTCATGGCAAACTACAAGGGTCCGCAAGGATCCATTCTACCCACGTTTGTGTCGTAAAACCACGCCTCACCATTTTGTTGCGCCGCAGCACTAGGTTTGTTTGGTGAAAGGAAGGCGACACGACTTGAAGCCAGCATTCATTAGCTGAACGCAACGAAGTACAATGAAATATGGCAGCAGTTGAGATGTCCGCAACAACCCACTCCAGCAGGAGTATGTAATTCGCTCTCAGGACCAATCATACACGTGCGCAAAACACGAGTACCCGCGATAACACTGCCTGCGATTCAATCACCTTTCTCCTTTTCTTGGTTTTCAATACCTACATAGTTGATCGTTATTTCGTTGCTTTAAAACCGTTACTCCCTTGGCCAAACTGGTCACTCATCCACGACGGCGCCACAGATGAGAGTCTCGGGTCTCCTCAGGTCAACGAAATCCTGCCGCCATGGCCAAACGCACCTCACAATGTGCAGAACCCCTGGTCTGTCTGGAGGCAGCTGCGTCGCAGTGGCACGCCACGAGCCTCTGTCGCACTCCTTGCCGCACACTGAGAAATGTTCGATCTGGAGCAATTCAAGCCGCCGGCAGGTGTCGACGAAGCGCTCGTAGCTGAAGATGGAGGCGCCACCCAAGTCGCCTACCAAGACCAGCGTCGAGACGGTGAGTCGGCGCAGATTGGGCGCCAAGGCACCCAGCCGCTCCAACAGTTGGGCGTTGTGCGACTGCTTGAAGCAGTTGAGTTGCACCTCCTCCAGAGCCGTCTGACGGCCAACTGAGCGCACTGCCGGCTCCATACATATCGATGTGCAATTCAAACGCAGCGACTTCAGCGATGGAGACAGCTGCTGGAACAACAAGGGCCGCAGCCACAGGCAACGATCGTATGCCATCTTGGTGTTGGACAGGCTCAAGCGGCACAGATGCGTCGGCGGACTCGCCGAGCAGCATTTCCCTAGCACTTCCGCTCTGTCGAAGCCTATTGTGACCTACTCCAATGTGGGCAGTTGGACCAATTGCCACATCAACTGCTGCAGCTCTTTGTCCTGATAGATGGACTTGGTCTGGGGCGCTGCTTCGCAACACCGGAACTGCACGTCGCCTGGTTTGCGCAGCAACTTCAAGCGCCTCAGTCCGCCGCCGCTTCCGCCTTGTTCCCGGAGAAACTCTCGAAGGAAGAACTTGACGGGTTCCACTGCCGGCCAGCACTTTGGCTGTTTGTCATTGCAGCGCCTCAGTGAAGGCGTGTAGGTCCGGAAGGGATAGGAGTCGAACTCGAGCTCAGCCACGTTGGCCCACAGCTGGCAGAGGCGACCCAATCGATCCACTGTTTCTTCTTGGCGGGACCGAGTCGCGCCCACCACTTTGGCCCACCTGAGGAAGGGGCGCTCCACTAACTCTGACGTCCGAGATCGACTCACGTACACGGCACAGTTTTGGCCGCTGGCAGTGGTCACTTGCAAACTCAGACGCGATCCATCTGTAACGGAAGCGATGTTGTATTGGACGTGGTATTTCAGGGGCGGCATGGTTCACAGAGTAGCGCTTTCCAACCTCTCGATCCAGTGATGGTGACGAATCGGGCCTTGACCACTCTGACCAGCCTGTGCGCCTTCAGCTGGCAGAGTTCGAACCAGCTTCTGCACACTTGGCGAACGCTGGCCACGTCTCTCACACTGAGATACCGGAACACTTTAGACTGACACTTCTGGCAGTTCAGGCAGAAAGTCGTCAGCAGCCATCTCACTGACGCAATCAGAATCAGACGTTAGGTGGAGAAAACGCCTCAACTCCATACGTGTAACCGGGGGGGGGGGGGGGGGGGGGGGGGGGGGGGGGGGGGGGGGGGTAAGCCCCCCCCCCCTAGCCGAAAGTGTACCCCCCATACCCCCCCAGGTACCCCCCTCCTGCCTTCCCCAAAAGACCCGCCCCCCCTAAAATTTCAAAAATTTTCGCCTGCGGCACTTAACAAGCTGTTTTAAAAAAGTTGAGTTGTTTTATTAATACAGAGTGGTTTGTGAGTGTTTAAAAGTGGAAGAGTAAAAGAGTGGATACTTTTGTAAAGTATTTCGAAGCCTTTCCGATATGACGCGCGCCCGCCCGGAGTCCACTATTCATGCGCTACTTCTGACACGCTCCTTTCTGAGAGGTTCTTGCAGGGCAACATTGGGATCGCCCGGGATTATTTTTTGAGCAAGACACACGCATTTCTGAGCGGTTGTTGCAGGGCAACATTGGGATCGCCCGGGATTAATTATTTTTGCAGACAAAGTTGTTCGTAAGACAAGGGTTAAAAAAAAACAAAAGTATTTCTTTAGGAATGACCGTTCAACAACTGCCTCAACGTAAGCTTTCAAACGGTCGAACGAATGCCGCTCTACAAGGTAAGACGAGCGAGTTAGGGCCCATTTGCTGTTTGAACCTTTGGGTTACTGTAGTTTGCGATATTCAAACGTTTGAGTTTCGACCAATAGAAGAACAAATGATCAGTGAGTCAAGAGCTATCCAGCAACTCAAGATCGTCTCTCTACGACGCACATTGAGCGAGTTAGAGCGATTCATATGCTAAAAACGCACGAATGTCGCTTTTCGTAGTGCGTGTTTGCGTAATTAACAAAATTTTTAATGCCAAACGAAAGAGCACGTCGTGACCTTTTAGTTGACCTATCGCACGCCGCTCTACGACGTAAGACGAGCGTGTTAGAGCCGTTTTGCGTTTTGGCCTTTCAGGTTACTGTAGCGCGCGCAATTCAAACTTTTGAATTTCGATTTCTCTTAACGGAATTATCAGTGTGCCGAAACCTATTCAACGAACTCAAGATCGTCTCTCTATGACGGAAGACGAGCGAGTTAGATAAGTTTTGCGTTTTAAACCTTTGGGTTACTGTAGCTCCCGAAATTCAAACTTTTGAGTTTCGACCAATAGAAGAACAAATGATCAGTGAGTCGAGAGCTATCCAACCAACCCAAGATCGTCTCCGTACGACGCACGCTGAGCGAGTTAGAGCGATTTCTGCGTTAAAAACGCGAAAATGTCGCTTTTCGTGTTGCGTGTTTACGTAATT
>JASAMZ010001211.1:0-12397 GCA_030248115.1 Linhomoeus sp. GSCO2_2 | reverse complement strand
ACAATTGTAGACCGGCTAATGACAGTCCACTTTTGACTATGGACAATCACCTACGGGCTAAAGGCACTAGTCCTATATACTAAGCGGCATAGAGTATGTCTGTGTGTCTGTCATTCTGTTAACATGATACCTCTCGACAGCGTTGATGGATCGTGATGATCTATACGTCAAAAGAACTGCCATCATGAGGACCAAACCATGCTATTGTGGACTTTGGCCGATGTCTAAATTCCATAAAATTCGCGAAAATATCAGCTGCACAGTACATTCTGAGCACTAAGGAGTGACTGCACGTCACTTTTGTGGAAATTTCGCACTGTCATGTCACCATTCACTGCAGAGTTGTCGCTGTGAGACTCTGAGGTGTATTCAGAGGCACGGGAGCAGGTGCGAAGGTAAATTCAGGCACTGGAAGGGGCACTTTGTCAAATGACTTTAGATTGTTCTGAAAACACCTATGGGCTAAGCACAAATGTCGGTGAGTTGAGTTCAGTGTATTCTGAGGCATGGGCACTGGTGCAACTATAAAGTCGGGCACTGGTAGGGGCACGGTGTCAAATGGCTCAGATCTATCTGATTCTCCTATTGGCTGTTGTGAGCAGTGGCTGGGCGCCATGGGTCAATCAATACATGAGCTCCATAAGCATGCACAATTTCCATAAGCTTCAGAGTAAATGCAGGCACTGGCAAAGGCGCTGTGTCAAATGACTTTAGATCTATCTGAATCTCCTACGGGCTGATGTGAGCATTGGCTGTGTGGCTGTGTGGTTGTGAACAGTGGCTGCTTTCCATAGGTCAATACCTGTGGCACAGTTTCCATAGGCGCTCAGCTGTAGAGTATACAGCATCACCTATGGGCTAAAGGCACTAGTCTACATTACTATGCCAGCTAGGTGTTTTGTCCGTCTGTCCGTAACGCTTGCCTTCCTAGCACTTCGCCACGCGACGCTTCAGCATGCGCCTGCCTCGCTAGCACTTCGCCACGCGACGCTTCAGCACGCACGCGCCAGGAAGCTAGCAGGACGCCAGCGACGTCCCGCAGAGAAGCTCGCTCGCTCCGATCGATCGATCGATCGCAGAAAATCAATCGCTGCACGGCCAGCGTCGCCTGTTGCTGCCTGCCTTCAACGCAGGCTTTGCCTGAACAGTACGGCAATGCACGGTAGCAGAGCCTTGCAAAAGCGAACAGTGCGGCAGTGCGCGGTACAGCAGAGAACCTTGCAATGTGCAATTGCAACAGAGCCGAACAGTACGACAATGCTCGCGCAGGCAATTCTAGCCGGTTCAGCGACTATTTCGCTTGCAACAGGACAGATCTTGCAACAGGACAGACTTTCTGCAACAGGACGCTGCAACAGTACAGACGTTACAACAGGATCGTCGCGCGAGGCGACCAGCGCCGTTGGCTCGCAACAGGAAGACCTTTGCAACAGGACAGATTTTGCAACAGGACAAATCTTGCAACAGGGCAGATTTTGCAACCGGAAAATCTGACCGCTTTCTATCATTTGCTTTGCGCGGCGCTTTGCACGGCGCGTTCGCGAGGCAGTCAGCGCTGTTGGCTTGCAACAGGACAGACTTTCTGCAACAGGACAAAATGTTGCAACAGTACAGACGTTGCAACAGGATGGTCGCGCGAGGCGACCAGCGCCATTGGCTCGCAACAGGACAGACCTTCTGCAACAGGACACATTTTGCAACAGGACAAATCTTGCAACAGGACAAATCTTGCAACAGGACAGATTTTGCAACAGGACAGATTTTGCAACAGGACAGACCTTGCAACAGGACGGATTTTGCAACAGGACAGGCCTTGCAACAGGACAGATTTTGCAACAGGACAGATCTTGCAGCAGGACAGATCTTGCAACAAGACAGACCCTGCAACAGGACAGATCTTGCAACAGGACAGATCTTACAACAGGACAGATTTTGCAACAGGACAAATCTTGCAATAGGACAGATCTTGCAACCGGAAAATCTGCCCGCTTTCTATCATTTGTTTTGCGCGGCGCTTTGTACGGCGCGTTCGCGAGGCAGTCAGCGCTGTTGGCTTGCAACAGGACAGACTTTTTGCAACAGGACAAATGTTGCAACAGGACAAATCTTGCAACAGGACAGACCCTGCAGCAGGACAGATCTTGCAACAGGACAGACCCTGCAACAGGACAGATCTTGCAACAGGACAGACCTTGCAACAGGACAGATTTTGCAACAGGACAGACCTTGCAAGAGGACAGATTTTGCAACAGGACAAATCTTGCAACAGGACAGATCTTTCAACAGGACAAATCTTGCAACAGAACAGACCCTGCAACAGGACAGATCTTGCAACAGGACAGATCTTTCAACAGGACAAATCTTGCAACAGAACAGACCCTGCAACAGGACAGATCTTGCAACAGGACAGATCGTGCAACAGGACAGACCTTGCAACAGGACAGATTTTGCAACAGGACAAATCTTGCAACAGGACAGATTTTGCAACAGGACAAATCTTGCAACAGGACAGATTTTGCAACAGGACACATCTTGCAACAGGACAGATCGTGCAACAGGGCAGACCTTGCAACAGGACAGATTTTGCAACAGGACAAATCTTGCAACAGGACAGATTTTGCAACAGGACACATCTTGCAACAGGACAGATTTTGCAACAGAACAGACCCTGCAACAGAACAGACCCTGCAACAGAACAGACCCTGCAACAGGACAGATCTTACAACAGGACACATCTTGCAACAGGACAGATCGTGCAACAGGACAGACCTTGCAACAGGACAGATTTTGCAACAGGACAAATCTTGCAACAGAACAGATTTTGCAACAGGACACATCTTGCAACAGGACAGATCGTGCAACAGGGCATACCTTGCAACAGGACAGATTTTGCAACAGGACAAATCTTGCAACAGGACAGATTTTGCAACAGGACACATCTTGCAACAGGACCAGACCTTGCAACAGGACAGATTTTGCAACAGAACAAATCTTGCAACAGGACAGACCCTGCAACAGGACAGATCTTTCAACAGGGCAGATCTTTCAACAGGAGAGACCTTGCAACAGGACAGACCTTGCAACAGGACAGACCTTGCAACATAACAGGTCTTGCAACAGAACATACCCTGCAATAGGACAGACCCTTCAACAGGACAAATCTTGCAACAGGTCAGACCTTGACAATGAACAGGACGGACGTTGCGGCGCGCGTGCGAGGCGACCAGCGCCGTTGGCTCACAACAGGACAGACCTTGCAACGGACAGACCTTGAACAGGACAGATCATGCAACAGGACATTACGGCCATTGACGACTACATTCCATGCTATTCAAATCTCAGGAATTCTTCTGCAACAGGAAGGAACGGCTAGTCACTTGGATGCGCAATGATAGTAGGGCCATGTTCTCCAGCGCGTGAGTTGCGCGACAACGGGTTGCGAGTATCCGATCGAACGCGTGAGTTGCGCGACAACGGTCTCTGAGTATCCGCTCGAACACGTGAGTTGCGCGACAACGGGCAAGCAGTCGGCGCAAAGCGACTCCGAGACCAGCATTCCCGAACCATTGTCAGAAGCTGCAGCGTGTCAGCAGCGCGACATCGGTCTCTGAAGCTGCAGCACGTCAGCTGCGCGACATCGGTCTCTGAAGCTGCAGCACGTCAGCTGCGCGACATCGGTCTCTGAAGCTGCAGCACGTCAGCTGCGCGACATCGGTCTCTGAAGTTGCAGCACGTCAGCTGCGCGACATCGGTCTCTGAAGCTGCAGCACGTCAGCTGCGCGACATCGGTCTCTGAAGCTGCAGCACGTCAGCTGCGCGACATCGGTCTCTGAAGCTGCAGCACGTCAGTTGCGCGACATCGGTCTCTGAAGCTGCAGCACGTCAGGTGCGCGACATCGGTCTCTGAAGCTGCAACGCGTTATCCACGGGCTATAGACGCTAGTTTACCCAATAAATGTGACTAGCCGTTCCTTCCTGTTGCAGAAGAATTCCTGAGATCTGAATAGCATGAAATGTAGCCGTCAATGGCCGTAATGTCCTGTTGCATGATCTGTCCTGTTCAAGGTCTGTCCGTTGCAAGGTCGGTCCTGTTGTGAGCCAACGGTGCTGGTCGCCTCGCACGCGCGCCGTAACGTCGGTCCTGTTCATTGTCAAGGTCTGACCTGTTGCAAGATTTGTCCTGTTGAAAAGTCTGTCCAATTGTAGGGTATGTCCTGTTGCAAGGCCTGTCCTGTTGCAAGGTCTGTCCTGTTGCAAGGTCTCTCCTGTTGCAAGGTCTGTCCTGTTGAAAGATCTGTCCTGTTGAAAGATCTGTCCTGTTGCAGGGTCTGCCCTGTTGCAAGATCTATCCTGTGCAAGATCTGCCCTGTTGCAAAATCTGTCCTGTTCCAAGATTTGTCCTGTTGCAAAATCTGTCCTGTTGCAAGGTCTGTCCTGTTGCACGATCTGTCCTGTTGCAAGATGTGTCCAGTTGCAAAATCTGTCATGTTGCAGAAGGTCTGTCCTGTTGCGAGCCAATGGCGCTGGTTGCCTCGCGCGACCATCCTGTTGCCACGTCTGTCCTGCTGCAAGATCTGTCCTGTTGCAAGATTTTGTCCTGTTGTAAGATCTGTCCTGTTGCAAGATCTGTCCTGTTGCAGGGTCTGTCCTGTTGCAAGATCTGTCCTGTTGCAGGGTCTGTCCTGTTGCAAGATCTGTCCTGTTGCAGGGTCTGTCCTGTTGCAAGATTTGTCCTGTTGCAAGATCTGTCCTGTTGCAAGATCTGTCCTGTTGCAAGATTTGTCCTGAGCAAAATCTGTCCTCTTGCAAGGTCTGTCCTGTTGCAAGATCTGTCCTGTTGAGAAATCTGTCCTGTTGCAAGATCTGTCCTGTTGCAAGATTTGTCCTGTTGCAAAATCTGTCCCGTTGCAAGGTCTGTCCTGTTGCACGATCTGTCCTGTTGCAAGATGTGTACTGTTGCAAAATCTGTCCTGTTGCAGGTCTGTCCTGTTGCGAGCCAATGGCGCTGGTCGCCTCGCGCGACCATCTTGTTGCAAGATCTGTCCTGTCGCAAGATCTGTCGTGTTGCAGGGTCTGTCCTGTTGCAAGATCTGTCCTGCTGCAGGGTCTGTCCTGTTGCAAGATTTGTCCAGTTGCAACATTTGTCCTGTTGCAGAAAGTCTGTCCTGTTGCAAGCCAACAGCGCTGACTGCCTCACGAACGCGCCGTACAAAGCGCCGCGCAAAACAAATGATAGAAAGCGGGCAGATTTTCCGGTTGCAAGATTTGTCCTGTTGCAAAATCTGTCCTGTTGCAAAGGTCTGTCCTGTTGCGAGCCAACGGCGCGGGTCATAGGTGCAGGCCACCCGGAGGCCAGGGGGGGGGGGGGGGGGGTTCTAGTTAAGGAAAATTTTTGAGAGGGGGGGGGGGGGGGGTCCCGGTACCAGTGAACAGCTTCTTAGAATGGCCAAAAATACGCTACAAATCGCCTTATTTTGGTCAAAAACACGCTTGTGTATAAATAGACGAAATATAGCGCCGCAGGCGAAAATTTGGACAAAATATGACCAAAAACTACTAAAAGTACAAGAAAATTTCCGAAATTTCAGGATTTTTTTTCCGAATTTCGGATGCCATGCCAGGGGAGGGGGGAGTATTAGTGAAAAGTTCACTAGAGGCCAGGGCCAGAGGGGGGGGGTTGCCCCCCCCCCAGCCCCCCCCCCCGCCTGCACCTATGGCGCGGGTCGCCTCGCGCGACGATCCTGTTGTAACGTCTGTACTGTTGCAGCGTCCGGTTGCAGAAAGTCTGTCCTGTTGTGGCGCTGACTGCCTCGCGAACGCGCCGTACAAATCGGCGCGCAAAACAAATGCTAGAGAGCGGGCCGATTGTCCTGTTGCAAGATCTGTCCTGTTGCAAGCGAAGTAGTCGCTGAAGCGGCTAGAATTGCCTGCGCGAGCATTCGGCTCTGTTGCAATTGCACATTGTAAGGTTCTCTGCTGTACCGCGCACTGCCGCACTGTTCGCGCAAGGCTCTGATACCGTGCATTGCCGTACTGTTCAGGCAAAGCCTGCGTTGAAGGCAGGCACCAACAGGCGACGCTGGCCGTGCAGCGATTGATTCTCTGCGGTCGATCGATCGAAGCGAGCGAGCTTCTCTGCGGGACGCCGCTGGCGTCCTGCTGGCTTCCTGGCGCGTGCATGCTGAAGCGTCGCGTGGCGAAGTGCTAGCGAGGCAAGCGCATGCTGAAGCGTCGCGTGGCGAAGTGCTAGGAAGGCAAGCGTACTCAGACGGACAGACAGACAAAAGGCCTCTTTGGCATAGTAATGTAGATGTAGCACATCTGTCTGTGATGTTACACATTCATCTGTGACAAGGTCTGTCCTGTTGAAAGATCTGTCCTGTTGAAAAATCTGTCCTGTTGCGACCCAACGGTGCTGTTCGCCTCGCGCGACCATCCTGTTGCCACGTCTGTCCTGTTGCAAGATCTGTCCTGTTGCAAGATCTGTCCTTTTGCAAGATCTGTCCTGTTGCAAGATTTGCCCTGTTGTAAGATCTGTCCGGTTGCAAGATCTGTCCTGTTGCAGGGTCTGTCCTGTTGCACGATCTGTCCTGTTGCAAGATGTGTCCTGTTGCAAGATCTGTCCTGTTGCAAGATTTGCCCTGTTGTAAGATCTGTCCTGTTGCAAGATCTGTCCTGTTGCAGGGTCTGTCCTGTTGCAAGATCTGTCCTGTTGCACGATCTGTCCTGTTGCAAGATGTGTCCTGTTGCAAGATCTGTCCTGTTGCAAGATTTGCCCTGTTGTAAGATCTGTCCTGTTGCAAGATCTGTCCTGTTGCAGGCTCTGTCCTGTTGCAAGGTCTGTCCTGTTGCAAGATCTGTCCTGTTGCAAGATCTGTCCTGTTGCACGATCTGTCCTGTTGCAAGATCTGTCCTGTTGCAAGGTCTGTCCTGTTGCAAAATCTGTCCTGTTGCAAGGTCTGTCCTGTTGCAAAATCTGTCCTGTTGCAAAATCTGTCCTGTTGCAAGATTTGTCCTGTTGCAAGATTTGTCCTGCGATCCTGTTGCAACGTCTGTGCTGTTGCAGCGTCCTGTTGCAGAAAGTCTGTCCTGTTGCAAGCTAATGGCGCTGACTGCCTCGCGAACGCGCCGTACAAAGCGGCGCGCAAAACAAATGCTAGAGAGCGGGCCGATTGTCCTGTTGCAAGATCTGTTCTGTTGCAAGCGAAATAGTCGCTGAAGCGGCTTGAATTGCCTGCGCGAGCATTGTCGTACTGTTCGGCTCTGTTGAATTGCACATTGCAAGGTTCTCTGCTGGCTGTACCGCGCACTGCCGCACTGTTCGCCTTTGCAAGGCTCTGCTACCGTGCATTGCCGTACTGTTCAGGCAAAGCCTGCGTTGAAGGCAGGCAGCAACAGGCGACGCTGGCCGTGCAGCGATTGATTCTCTGCGGCCGATCGATCGAAGCGAGCAAGCTTCTCTGCGGGACGCCGCTGGCGTCCTGCTGGCTTCCTAGCGCGTGCGTGCTGAAGCTTGGCGTGGCGAAGTGCTAGCGAGGCAAGCGCGTGCTGAAGCGTCGCGTGGCGAAGTGCTAGGAAGGCGAGCGTTTCGGACGGACGGACGGACGGACACTACACCTAGCTAGCTTAGTAATGTAGATGTAGATGTTACACATTTATCTGTGAAGTTACACATTCTTCTGTGAAGTTGCACATTCATCTGTGATGCTACACATTTATCTGTGCAGAACACCGGGGAAAATGACGGGCCACATATAAAACGGGACATACCACATATAAATCGGTACTCCCACATATATTTTGGTGCTTGCGCATACAAGCGGCACTTTCACATATAAATCGGTACTTTCACATATAATTTGGTACTTGCACATATATTTCGGTACTTGCGTTGATTAATAGTTTTGTAAGCGTCAACGCTTTCGTACTGCTCAGCGGCCGTCAAAATGGTTCGAATGCTTTCCGTTGCGTATTCTAAAACTACGCCATTATTGTGTCAGGAAATGGCCGTCTTCTTGTTGCTTCACGTTTCTTTCGGACACAGAATATTCCTTCCATATCAGGCTATGCTTAGGCTCGCCCTGCGCCCACAGTGCACAAGAGTCAGTCGGCGTCGCAGTCTGGCGGGTCGAAGCTTAGGCTTAACGCGACCGGTGACCGACTTCAGGGTGCGCGATACGCGCCCTGAAGTTGGTGGTCGCGCTAAGCCTCAGCTGAGACCCGCCAGGCGCGACGTCGACCGAGTTTTAGTGCAAACTGTAAGTGGGGTGAACACTCCTCCATCTACTTCACCGCCTGCTTAGGCCGGCTGTGCCTCTCCCCTGCTAGAGCTTGCGACATCTTTCACTTTGAAGACGGCTATTGCATGGCCATCAGACGCACACAAACGCTCTTTTGCTGACACAAACACTAGTTTATGTGCCTGACGATTCGCTGTGAGCAGGGGAACAACAGGCACGCTGATTGGACTGGACGGTTATATGTGACAGTCACGATTTATATGCGATAGTACCGATTTATATGCGATTGTGCCGATTTATATGTGATTGTGCTGATTTATATGTGGAACTGCCGGGTATTTGTGATAGTGCCAATTTATATGTGGCAGTCCCGTTTTATATGTGCCAACACCCGAATTATATGTGATGAGTGCCGTTTAAAATGTGATCCATCCCGCCACCCCAGAACACCCACGGACTCAGCCTTGAAAAGTCATCTGTGAAGATACCCATTTATCTGTGGCCGTATCGCTTTGTCTGTGCGCCATCATTTTCCCCGGGGGGGGGGGGGGGGGGGGGTCCACGCAGCCACCCCCTCGTTTGTCAGCCCCCCCCCCCCCAGTGCCTATAAAGTTGTTCTCCCTTTCAAATTCTTCTCTCTTTCGCCTTTGGAATGCGAAACTATTTGTTTCGTCGAAACTGTTCCAGAAGAACACCGCGAGGCCCGCATGGACGCGACTAAAGCCGAACTTCTCCCTCTTTCCGCAAGCAACTTTCTCGGGTCATCCAAAGACGACGTTTACACACTTCATCCCAACCCAGTTGCTCAAGCAACAACCAACCAACAGTACCACCAACTCAACATCAAGCGAACAAATTGTGTACATATGTGGCCGCGGTGTCACATACTCGCCTCCAATCATCTCATATCGAATCCGGACTCGGTGGCGCCGAAGTCGACGACAGGGCGTGATACGGATTCCTTCTTCCGTCCCTCTCGGCGTCCAGCGTCGTCGCTTCCTCTTCGCCTTCGCCTCTCTTGCTTTTGAGAAGGATGTCGCCACCAGCGCCGCGATCGTAGTCTTTCGCCGACTGCCCCGAGGCTGCAATATTAGGAGGGACAGAACGGCGCTTTCATTCAATACACGGCAGGTAATGTGTCGTTGCAAAACGAAGAGTGTCGTTATACCACAGGGTGTGCCGTTATACCACGAGGGTGTGACGTTACTGTACCATCAGTGGTAGACGCTTCACATTCACAGTGGTTGCTTGCGTAAGTTCGAAACAACCGCCGACTCCACCTACCCGACGATGCCAAGAAGCCTGCGGCAACGAGCAGCAAAGCGAGGACAAAGAATCTCATGTCTGCAATATTGAGAGTGCGAATCGCAAGTCGAAAACGAAAACTGAAATGGAAGAACTGACGAACTGTCTGCAAAATGCGTCTGCTTTTATTCTGCAGACCGAAGTCAGCCTGGTCAAGCTGTAACTCGACGCACAGACTCTTGCCCATAAGAATTAGTCGACAGAAATGGACGCCGAATCGTAATCACAAACTGCCGTCTGATAGAATTACATTACACCGGTCTGGCGTCGAGCAGCTTGCAAACCAAGCGTAAGCATTACACACGGATCAAAATGGCCAAAGAAGAGCGCGACATCTGTATGCGTTACAAAATTCAGTGCATGAACTGGACAGCGTCCAGATTCAAGTCGATTGAACACAATTTGTGACTCGTGGTGAGGTAGCATTCAGTGTTCGTTACGGTGCCTCTGTACATGAGCTAACCGTATATTCTCCAGTCGGGCTGCCGACCCCCCCCCCCCTGATTTGCTACACCTGCTGCGCTGCAGAGGTAGGTACACATCTGGTGAAGTACAGAGGCACACTCCACAGCAACTGCCGCAGCTTGCAGCGGTGCGGCGCACACATGCCGAGCACCTGTTTTGTGATGGCGCTGTTTTGTGCCAGTTGCTGCTTTCATGCTTTCCTTCAGATCACCCCCAAATCGACCCAAGCCCAAACCAACAGCAAGCGAACGAAGCATGTGTCCGTAACTTCACGTCATGCTTATGCTCGTCTCCCTCCCTCAAACCATCTCATTTCGAGTTCTTCTTCTTGTTCGGAATAGTGGCGTGATGGGGATTTGCCCTTCCGTCCTTGTCAGCGTCCAACGTCACCTCTTCCGTCTCTCTCTTCTTGTTCACGAAGACGTCTTTCAGTTCGCCCTGTTCTGCCGCCGCCGAAGCTACATTGGACGCACATCTTTCGCGAATGGCGCTTTCATTTGTCCATTTCAAAACTGTTTATCGACTATTCGACTGGCTTGCGAATCGAGCTCATGCGGCGCCGTTGACGCTTGAATGCTTCCTTCGTCACGTTTTCCTCTTATTTTTACAAATTATGTTTTCAAACTTATTGATCTTAATACGATTGCTTATTTTGCGTATAAGCAGGAGCGTCGTCGTCTTACCCGATGAGACTAAGAAGTCGGCAGCGACGAGCAACACCAAGGCAAAGACGAGGAATCGCATGATTGCATGCAGTAATGAGAGTGCAAATCAGTAAGTCGAAAACGCAAACTGGAATGGAAGAACTGACAAACCGTCCGCGAAATGCATCTGCTTTTATTCTGCAGACCAAAGTCAGCCTAGTCAAGCTGCTGCGTGGCTCACAGAGCCTCGCCCATAAGAATCAGTCAACAGAAATGGAAACAGTAACGACAAACTGCAAGCTGCTACGATTATGCGTAAATCAAGCTGCCCACTTGCAAACTACAATGTATGTAGTGCGTGACTTGAGATGCTCGTTCTGTTGCAACGTTGCGCTGACGTTTTGATCGACCACAAGGTGTCGTTCGTATTACTTTACGATAGTGTGCCGATTGCTCATTATCTACGACTAAATCAAGTACTCTCTCGCTCGACTACTGGGGGCAATCGATGGACTTAAATCTACGAGGTACTGTATGTTCCGATTCAGCAGACACGCATCCACGATTATGTACCACCGGAATCGAACAGAATCTCAGAGGCGGCGAACACTAGAGCGACGAATATCCTCACGAACTATGTACCAAAACCACCACGCGAAATGAGAAAGCACGAAGTTTGGCATCGAAATTCGTCACCAATCGCCTGTCTACAGTTCAGTTGCAATTGGCGATCGAGTTATAGCCAGGAGAGACCGGAAGACAGTGAAGCTATGGAATCCAGCTGTTACACCGTAGAGGAACGGAGGCTTTAACAGCGCCAAAACCGGATGTCATCGACACAACCGGCGTTACAGTAATCACTCCGCACCACTATCGAAATGCTACGTGCATTGACGGAGGTACGTTACGCAGAAACGAGCACCGAAAGACCGACACAGAAACAACAAGGAGACCAATTAGGCAGAGGTGAATTGCAGTAGCGTTACGGTAGGCCTATCATCGTTGCTGACTGCTGGGCACGCCGCACAACACAATTATCGATCCGGTTTCGTTCGGCGAAGGATCACACATACCCTGTGTTTTATGCACAGAAGAGCGGTCACAAGGACCTACGTACCGTAATTATCCGTTTAGAGCACCGCGCAGAAGTTACCGTAGCCGCAAAACCCATCCAAATCCTATCAGAAGCACCGCCGCCGCATCCTCTTGAAAACGGCGCTCTCCACCCCGTACACCTCCTGTGCGTGGGCCTTGTGTCGGCCCTCGGCGTGTTGTTCGATCGACTGCAGCTTGTGACTGCGCGCAGTGCAATCGGAAGCACGACAGGCGTAGCGATATTTGGCCGGCTTGCTTCGGGTCAACTCGAGAAAGACGTGCGTCTGTCGATTGCAGTCGGGCACCTGTAGTGGCTAGGGATAGATTTGACGCTTGGAACTGTCACAACAGTTACAGTATGCAAGAGCGGCTTCTGAGTCTGACCTGAGTGGTAGAACTACACTGTAATCGAAGAGAAACTGCAAGTGGGAACGCGTCGGTCGCATACAACGTACTGTAATTTTAGCGCATTTTGTGACTTACGGTACAAGCACGTTCATTCCTTTCCACAGGGCTTCCACCTACCAATAATAACGCTATCTTCTGACACATGGATGTGCATGCGTCTACTGCGACTGAGGAGAGGAGTGGTGTTTTAGACTACTGTAGCCTACCTGCTTCCCGCAGCGTCTACAGAGAGTCACTTTG
>JASAMZ010001208.1:0-46383 GCA_030248115.1 Linhomoeus sp. GSCO2_2 | reverse complement strand
AGGCTGACGTTCTCCATTAGGAAAGGTACAACATGCGCGCGTACACATATCCAGATCCAGCTTTATACCGATGAGTTCCCAATTCTCATTGCCTCTTTGTGAAGCAGGTACTGAACTATAAGGGCAGTTACCTATTCGTCTGTGACAATGGGTGTCGTCGTGCGTGTCGCCGCCAATCTTCTGTGATACACTTCCGTTTCTGCGTCGTATCCGTGACTCGGAACGTTGTCGCTAAAGCCATACATACACTTTCTACCCGCCTTTTGTGTCGAAGTGACGCTTGCCTGACTGGGAGTACGAAGTGTCTGTCTGCGTCTCTCGATCGTTGCTTCCAAACGTGGATATTTTCAACGGAAGGGCGGTAACAAGTTTCGTGTCAGCTGTGCACATCAGGGACGGATTTGGATAGACACCGACGCTGCCTGACTGCGCAAGTCACTGGAGAAAACTGGACACGAACTGGTTTTGACTTGGACTGGAATTGGACCCCTATTTGCTATTGGCAAGCTGGTTTATTTTGGTTGGAATACTCTGAATTGGTCTGGTGGACCGTGGTTGGAAGACAGTGGGTGGTTGGATAACTCGGCGCCCAGTGTGGTCAAGAACATCCGACCGGTAAGTGTAACAGACAGTTTTGCAGCAACGTTTACACGTGTAAGTACTATTAGGTTGGAATCACCAAATAGGATAGCGGCGCGTCGCTCAGTCGCACTTGAAGAGCACGTGGTCTTCCTGTCGCTCGCGGAAGCTGCCGAAGCCTGCCCACTTGGCGCGCAGGGCGAGTCGGCGGTTGCCGCGGAAGGCGATGCCGTCCGAGTGGCGGCTCATGGTCGAGAGGCGGAACTTGTTGTCGCAGGCGCTGTAACTTCTCGTCTGGAAGGAGTAGCAGTGGGCGCTGCACGGCCGGCCGCTGTCCAGGTCCGTCACCTCGATACTGAAGCGGGACGGTTGATGAGGGACTGCAATGTCTCTTCCCATTCGCGCACCTGAACTCGATGAGAGGGAAGTAGCCGGCCTTCTTTGGGTCCATGGCGCGCAGCAGAGCTCCCGTTAGGTAGCTGGGGAACTCGTCCGAGCTCATGTACTCTCCGGCGATCGACTGCGTGTAGCCGGTGGGGACGTTGAGACCCGTCGTCTTGATGGCCACCCTGTTGACCGGTCGTCGGTCCTGCTGGCGGACACCGTCGATGGCGCCCTTCACGATGCTGATGGTGAACCACACCACGGGGAAGCTGGGCTCCCCTATCTCCACTGACTGTGTCGTGGACGCCAGCGTCGTCGTTGGGGAGGTGCTCGGCTCGATTCTGTGGACTCTCGTGGTTGTTGTGGTCTGTCTTGTTGTTGTTCTTGCTGTTGTGGCTGTTGTGCGCGTCGTCGTCGTCGTCGTCGTCGTCGTCGTCGTCGTCGTCGTCGTCGTCGTCGTCGTCGTCGTCGTCGTCGTCGTCGTCGTCGTCGTCGTGGTTGTAGATGTGGTCGCTCTTCTCGTTGTCGGTCTTCTGGTAGTAGTTGTTGGCGTCGTCGTCGTTGTAGTCGTTGTGGTAGTCGTCGTCGTTGTAGCGACTGTCGTCGTCAGTGTCGTAGTCGTCGTCGTGGTTGTGGTCGTCGGCGTGGTCGTGGTTGTCGTCGTCGTGGTGGTCGTCGTCGTCGTTGTGGTCGTCGTTGTGGTGGTGGTTGTTGTTTTCGTCGTCGTTGTGGTCGTCGTCGTTGTGGTCGTCGTGGTCGGTGTCGTTGTGGTTGTTGTTGTCGTCGTCGTCGGCGTCGTTGTTGTTGTGGTGGTTGTGGTTGTTGTTGTGGTCGTCGTCGTGGTGGTGGTTGTTGTTGTGGTCGTCGTGGTCGGCGTCGTTGTGGTTGTTGTTGTTGTCGTCGGCGTCGTTGTTGTTGTGGTTGTGGTTGTTGTTGTGGTTGTCGTGGTTGTTGTTGTGGTGGTGGTTGTTGTCGCTGTGGTTGTTGTCGTTGTAGTTGTTGTCGTCGTTGTAGTTGTTGTCGTTGTCGTCGTAGTCTTTGGGGTGGTTGTCGTCGTAGAAATCGCAGGTTGATCCGAGGCGACGCACTTCACCGTTGTCTGGTCGCAGTGTCCTCCATAGCAGATGCTGGTTCCGGCAAAGCCCGTGCAGTTGCCGCCTATGTGCACCTTGGCCATGCACTTGTACTCCCTGGTGTTGCAGAAGAGATAGGGCGAGCCGCAGTCGGGAATCGTGTCGCTGCAAGTGGGCCTCGGGTGGTAGAAGTAGAACTGCTCGGTGTAGTCGTTACTCAGGCCGTCGATGTTCTTCTTGGGAAACGGAAGCATGGTGGCGTTGGCTGAAGGAAGCGAAAGGGTTTCTAACTGTCAATGGCTTCAATATTAGCCTGCAACATACCGAAGTGGAAGCTGTTGCACGATTTGTCATCCGTGGGGTAGTCGGTCTCTCGCGCCTCGTAGGTTTGACGCGTGTGGCGCCACTCCTCCCACAGGAAGTCGATGAAGCTGTGGTGCATGAAGAAGATGGGGTCGTTGGGCGAGATGTTGACTGAAGTCATTGGGAACCACTAGTCGATTTGTCTGTGCCATTTTGAAGCAATGTGGCTTACTGTCGGCCATGTATCCTCCGACGAACATGTGGCCGAGGCCGTGTACCAGTTCGAATGTGGGGTCGACGCAGCTGGTCAGCTTCTCGTACTTGTCCTGTCCCATGACGAAGTCGACGTCGGCCTCCTTGTAGAGGCCGCCGAAGGGGGAGCTGCCCACGTCGCGGTAGAGGTCGCGCATCCCAGGCACGAAGCTCAGCTCGTGCGTGGCGCGCCAGCCGGCGAATGGGCCTCCGTCCACCACACCCTTCTTCGTACCCATGAACCTGTCCGACCAGAGGACGGAGTCGGCCGGTTCGGGCAGGCCCTGGTCTGAATGTTGTCGAGAGTTAGCGCGATCTACACTGCGAGACTTCAAACCTACCAAGAGTTGAATCCCAGTAGGGCAGGTACACGTCTGGATCGATGGAGCGCAGAGCTACCTCGAGCCTGAAATCGTTGAGGTTGTGTACGTTGTACATACCTATATACGAACGAGCCCTCTCACTGCTTGAGCAACTCTCGATGGAAGGGCAAGAAGGCTGGTCCCCAATGGGCGCCTGGCGATTCTTGCGGTGTGTGGTAGACGACCAGTAGGTCGTACTTGCTTCTCCCGTCGATCTTCTGGGTCTTCAGTCGGTTTACCGTCGCGTGGAACTTCTCGCGCTCTGCGTCTGTCATGAGCCGATACTCCTTCCGCTCCACGCGAAAGTCGGCCAGCTCCAGGTCAATGGAGTCTTCGTAGTCCAGCGCGTCCTCTTCTTCAGGGGCGCCTCCGCCCCCTGTGACTGGTGGGGGTGGCGCGCCCGAGCCTGGCGCAGCCGGCGGCCCCGACCCAGGCGCAGGAGGCGGTGCGGACCTTGGCGCTGACGGCGGACTGGATGGAGGAGCAAGCGGTGGTCCGGACCGCTTGCTACGGCGCCGCAGTTGTTCTGCGAAGGCAACCGGAGTTCCCCTCCTATCCTTCTTCACCCAGCTTGTCAGCGTGAGCCCCATCTTGTGTAGAAGGGACGTCAAGTTGCGACAGTTCTTCAGCCACGCTTCGTAGCGCTCAATTAGCAAGGTTTGGTAGCGACGGGCGACTCGGCTCTCTCTTCCCGTTCGCTCTGTCAGGGTGGCTACGCGTTCGGCAGCCTTCGGAAACGCATCGGAAGCGTTAACCGCGTTTATAACTCGAAGACACTTGTCGGCGACGTCTCTGCGCACGGCGGCCATATGATTGGGGTCGGCGCATTTGTTGAGCTCGAGCAGCGTTTGCCGATTGCGCTGGAACTTCCCTGCGATCTGTAGACAGCTTCTCTTCACGGTTCCAAATTTCCCCTCAAAAGCCTCGTTCGTCTCGGTTGAATTTTCACTGAAGCTGGGAAACGCATCCAATAGAGTCGGGCTCCTCAACACGAGCGCGCACAGCACTCCTATTTGACGACGCCGTCTGCACGAGTCGCTTCTCCAGCTTTCGAAGAGTGCTTCCAAATTGAACCCGTCGTCTCCCGCGTCGACGACCACCTTGTCTGGCTGTAGCTCTTCTATTTCCACCGTCAAGAACATGTCAAGCAACGCATCTTGGTCTGAGACGTTCGATCTGCGACGTAGCGTTTGTACCTGTCGAACGTCCTTGAGGTCGTGAGCAAGCGCGGTATCGTCACTCAGTAGCAGAGTGCTCCCTTGGCTAGACCGTGGTCGAGGGCGCACTTTGGTTGGTTTGGCTCCGGAAAACACAGGAGGGCCTGACGAGAACGGCGGCGGCAGAGACGGCGTCTTCGGATTGGTCGTCTCCGAAGGCCGAACGCATCTGCGGTTCTTGCAGCGCCGTCTGACTGCCGCTGGGAAGCACTTGTAGCCTTCGCATGTGCGCAGCGAGTGGAGGAACTTCCGTTGACGTCGAGTCACGGAGTCGTCCATCGGCATGGGGTTTTCCTCCGTCGCCTTCGCCAGCCATTCCTTCGTCCGTTCGCAGAGCCAGGTCAGCTGGCTCCCTTTGAATCGAGCCGTCAGTTCCGGCCTGCTGCTCAGCCAGCGGTCGACGCAACGCTGCTCTTGCGTCGGGTCGACTTGGAGAGACTGCCGAGCTTCTGACTGGCCCAAATCGGACGCGAGAACGATGAAAATTGGGATAATCGTCCAATGGACGGTAGTCATCTTGTTGATAGGAGAGGCCATAAACGACTCTTCTACGTAGGTGGCCTCTGCCTCTGTCGAGCTTCGGACAGCTTAGGCACCTTCGATTTCTCAACGGGCTCGGGTGCAAGCTGAGAGACGAATTTCTAGACAGTTGGTCTTCCAATGGATGGGAGCAGTGGTGGTTACGCGGAAGGGGCCTGTGGACGGGAAGGCAAAACAATGGCAACTGCCGTGTTTATGGAACGCAATCGGCCGCCGAGATCTGCGCTTCTTGCTTGCCTGAGAACTGAACGGAGGGACGGATAAACGGTGTAACAACAGCGAGTTTCACTGTCGTCTGCGATCGTCGTAGGCGTTCCATTCGTCATTCTCTCCTACGCTCCTCTCGCCCCGTCTGAAGGCGGCGTCAACTGCGATTGTGAATTTGCGCCGCGCCCGCTCTGCCATTGTCACAGACTTATCCAGGTTTCATTGCTGTGTGAATCATGTTATCGATTGGTCACGCCACATTTCACCGACGTTCTTCACACACCTGAAGTACTGTTTTGGTAGAGTGCCCTTCGCCGTTGTATCACTAGCTTTCTCACAACGCGCCGGTACTGTAGGTACAGTGTAGGTATCGCGAGTTGCCGACGATCACTGATCGATTAGTTGGTCGTCTGTCTCTTCGTCGCCATTCACACTTCTCTCCTTATCGCTACTGCTGCTGCGCCTGGAACCGCGGCGGCGTCTCGAAGGCGGGGAAAGGGCGGAAGGGTCGGCGTCGGCAGCGCTGCTTCTGTCGTCGGACGGTGGCCGTCTGCGGCATGGGCTCGTGGTCCGCCATGCCCCACGCCTCGTGCACCTCCTGCCAGCACTTGGCGCAGTAGTACTGCAGACAGGTCGTCCTGGGACAGAAGCTGATGGCGTCGACCGCCTCGAGCTCCGCCACGCCGCTTCCGTCGCTGGATCCTACGTACATACGATAGAGAAGTCGGTGGCATAGATATGAGGTATGCAGGTGTTGTACTGCTTCTAACGGAGGCGGCTGCCACCTTGGGTCGTCGACGGCGATCTTGATGGAGTCGGCGAATCGACCGGGCGCTGGCGACACTGGTCGCAGGTCGACTGTGCCGTCGTGTAGGGCTTCAGCTCCACCTTCTTCTGGGTGGGGTAGTAGGAATAGCTGTCGATGGCGATGGTGTTGGCCGTGACCGCTCGGACGAAGTCGGCCTCGCGGGCGAAGACGACCCGGGCCGCCCCCTTGGGGTAGTCGACGTCGGGATTGGTGTCGAGGCCGGCGTAGACGACGGGCCCGAATCGGCGCCCGAGTTGCTCGGCCAGGTCGAAGGCGGTCAGACGGCGCGGCACGCCGCCGACGAACACGCAGCGCCGCTTGTCGACCGGCGCGTCCAGACCCATTGGGAAGCTGTGACTGTCCTCCAGTCGCCAGGGGCGCACTTCTACCGTGTTACTGCTGCCCTGGATTCGCGTTGTGTACTTGGGCACGGGAATCGCTGAAATGGCCGAATTCAAAAGGGCGGTCGGCGTCGACTAACTCCACTCCAAACATCTAAGCCGACCGTTGTCTCTGTCGCAATTCTGGAGAAGCTGCCGGACTGAGAATTCCTGCTCGTAGATGATGAAGACAAATCCGTCGACTGTCCTCTGGAGAGAGCGCCGGCCCTGGGCGGCTGCTTGGTTGGCCCGATTGCTCAGCTCGATTGTCAGTCGGCCGAAGGGGCTGCAAACAGGTCATAATTGAAATAATCCGTTTCGCCAAATATATGTTCTCTCTCACACGAAGGTGGCTCGAATGTCGTCTTCGTCGGTGCCTTGCTTGATGCCGCCGATGAAAACCTTTCTGGAGTAGATCGATCGCTCTTCGCTTGCCATCGCCGTCGTCTGCTGCTGCTGAAGTTGCTGCGCTTGCGCCGACTCTTGAACTGGCGCGTAGACGGCGCCGAGAACCCTGGAGGGCTGCTGCTGCTGACCGCTTGTCGGCGCGACGGCGGGCAGAGGGGCGCTCGACGGGACGGCGCAGCACAGCTGCTGCGTCTGCTGCTGACTGTGCTGGTGGTGGCGATGGAAGCCGTGACAGGCCATCTGCTGCGCCACCGACGATTGCTGCTGAGCCATCGCTGCCGTAGTCGTCGCGTTCGCGGCGGCCGCCGTCCAGTAGAAGGAGGTGTCGGCCATCGCCTGCCATCCGACGGCTACGGGGCTCGCCGCCGCCACCGCTCCTTGCATTCTCCCTCTGTCTTCGACCTTCTAACTTCCTTTGATTATACAGTATCTGGCAAACTTTAGAATGATTGTGAAAATTACCTTAATTTGTTGCAATTCAGGCCACCTGTTACTAGTGATCGGAGGAGCTAAAGAATGGACGCTGAGAAGAATCTAGCTGCCGGCTTCATCGCGTGCCTCGTGGCAAGCGTTGGCTTCGGCTCTAACATGGTCCCTTTGAAGCACTACGAAATGGGAGACGGTATGGCGACGTCGTTCTAACGTCTTATAATGTTACCTCTATGTGTGTAGATGAAAGTATGTACATTGTGTAGGCCTGTTCGTCCAGTTCATCATGGGAGTGGCCATCCTTTGCGTGGGCCTTGTAGTCAACGGATTGACCCACTTCCCCACCTTCTACCCTCTGGCCATGCTGGGAGGCGCCCTCTGGGCAACTGGTACACTATCTCCCTCTCTGTCTGTTTGCGCCCTCAGCTACCCAACTTGCATTAGCTACTGTTGCGCTCAGCGAACGTGACGGCGGTTCCCATCATCAACATGATCGGTATGGGAATGGGCATACTCATCTGGAACGTCACCAACTGCCTCTTCGGCTGGGCCAGCGGACGGTCTGTTGCCGGTTGCTGCTGCATCGAACTGCGTACATTACATACACACAGGGTGATACCGCGCGACCGTATTTCAGTTACGGCTGGTTCGGTATTAAGCCGCAGGCGCCCATGAGCGACCTTCTCAACTACACAGGGCTGGCCATATCCTTGGCTGGGTTCGTTGTGTCTTAGGCTTACTTGCGAATGCAGGGCGCCATTGACGGCAGATGGTGTTTAGCGCCATCATGTTCGCCTTCGTCCAGAGCGAAGGCACGACGGGGCCGGCGCGCCCGCGCGGTCGCAGCTACAGTCCTCTAGCCGTTGGTTGCCTATCGTTTCTAAGCTCCTTCCCGTTTTCCATTTGTCACGAAATCGATTCATTCTTTCTTTGTCAAGGAGAACGACGAGGGATCTCTGCAGGACCAAGAAGACGACCCGTCGGTCAACTCGGCTGTTGCTGCTCAGGTGACGTCTTCCGCCCGGCGCGAGAGCGCAGAGGCGTCTAGCGGCGTCGGCCTCATGCCTCAGCTTGGCCGGCGACAGCGCCACTTCTGGTGGGCGCGAACGATGGTTGCGGTTTACTCTGCAGGCAGACTGTGAGATACCTTCAGGGGCATTGCCCTGTCGCTTCTCGCCGGCATCGGCTACGGGCTCTGCTTCGCGCCCGTCATCTACATGCAGGACAACTACGAGGGCGCGCCCAAGAGCGGTGAGCAGCGAGTGGCGCTCGTGACTTCCGCAGCAGTGGAAGCCTACTGCCCTCGTGTTCCAACAGGTCTGCCCTACGTCTTCGCCCACTTCTGCGGCTCCTTCCTGGCCTGCACCATGTACTTCGTCGTCTACTGCGTCTACATGCAGAACCGGCCGCAGGTCAACCGCCGTCTGGTGCTGCCGGCCTTCGTGGCGGGACTGGCGTGGGCCGTCGCCCAGGCCAGCTGGTTCGTCGCCAACGAGAACCTCTCGGAGGCCGTCAGCTTCCCCATCATCACCAGGGTTGGAGGTTGAAGAAGCGCCAAATGTCGCCTTCAATCGGTTCCCAACGAAGCGCGTAGTTCAGTTGCCGGGCGTGATCGCGGCCGCCTGGGGCGTGCTCTACTTCGGCGAGGTGAAGGGCCGGCGCAACCTGAACCTGCTCTTCTGGGCCATCGTCGTCACCATTGTGGGCGGCGTCCTCACGGGACTCTCCGTCGCCGTCCGCCTGTGATGAAGTGCTTCTCGCGCTGCTTTCGATTTGTTGGACTCTTTATGTACTTGGCTTTTGTGATTACTCTTGGTTTTGAGCGCATTCCTGTTTTCTCGTGCCTTTTGAGTTGGACTCTGCAAGCCGCTGTGATACCAAGGATTGCGCACTGTTGTTGCCTTCTCGTCACAGATGTCGTGACGCCGATTTTGGACTCGCTTGCCTTATATGTATATCTGCTACGGTACAAAACGCCGACCCGTCTTCCTGACATTGAGTGGGTGTTGCCGGTTGTTCGTTGTTTATGGTGCAATATTATGACTGTGGATGAAGACACTTGCCGTAACGGCGGCATCAGTACGTTACACAACACCAGAATAATACTGCTTATCACAAAGTGAATGTGGGGATGACTTGTGAATTTTTTGCAATCCGCTTGAAGGGGACGACTACCTGGTACACATACTACCGTAATCCACTGACCGACTGCTTATAACAACTTTTGAAAGGTGCGGCCTGAGTAATATTTGAATTGCTGTTAGCTTCTCCCTACCTACTGCACCCCACGTCGCGGTCTAAGGTTACGGAATTCGTAAGCCGATTCTGAAATGCCAGTGGATGTCCAATCTACAATAAGAGGGGCAACGACGTTTGAGTCGAGAATGTTTGCGCACAGGATGAGTTATTAGAAGTAGAAAATAATTATAAGAGAAGAAGAAGAAAGTGACGATGCCGTTCTGGAGCAAGAAGAAGGACGCGCAGGACTCGAAGACAGGGTCGTCAACGGGGCGACAGCACCAAGCGTCCTCTGGCAGCAGCAGAAAGGCCAGGTCGGCAGTCGTCGCCGAGCAGTCTAAGTCGCAACGGCAGTCGGAGCCTTCCAAGACGGACAAGAAGACAGCGTCGTCGTCGGCGGGGCGACAGCACCAGGCGTCTTCTGGCAGCGGCAGCAGAAGGTCGAGGCCGGCAGTCGTCGCCGAGCAGTCGAAATCTCAGCGGCAGTCGGCGTCGTCCAAGACGAAGGCGAAGAATGAAGTGGGAACAACGGCAGGCGGCGCCGTCAAGGGTCCTCGAAGCGCGTCGTCGACCAAGAAGGCGCCACCAGTCGTCGAGTGGCAGCAGCAGAAGCGACCTCAGCAGAAGCAGCCAATCGTCCGCCTCAACGTGTCGGCCCAGATGGGACTGGCGGCGATGGCGTCCAACTTCCTGATGACCAACGCGCTGGCCCTAATCGCGGTGGCCCTCGGCCTGGTCATCTACGCCGTTCTCCAGGAGTATGCCCCTCCCCAAGACTCGACGAAGGGGCAGCAGGACATGCGCGTCAAGTCGCTGGTGCTGCTGGGCTACGCCGCCGTCTTGGCCCTCGTCCAGGTGGTCTGCATCGCCGGCCTCAAGGCAAATCGAACGGCTCGACTAACGCTGCTGCGAATCTACGCCCTCTTCGCCCTACTCATCGGCTTCGGCAGCGTCGCCGTTGCCATTTGTATCGCCATGCGACCGCTGCCGTCAGGAAATGCTGATGGACAGAACGAGGCAGTGCGAAATTCGAATGGAGAACCGGCGGTGACGAGAAGTGACTCGAGCAGCATTGGAGGAGTGCTCCTACTGCTGGTCGGCGTCATCCAGCTCCTCGGCTGCCCGCTCGCCTTTTGCCACATCAACGCCGTCGTCAGAGAACGGCACGAAAACTCGCTGGTTCTTCCGCTGTACATTCGCTGTCCGCCCGTGCAACGGGTTCCGCCACAGGTGCGCCAGCAACAACAGCCGGACAAGTCGCAAGTGAAGGAGCAGGATCCACCGGCGAAGAAAGCCGCTGCTGTGGTCT
Source organism: Linhomoeus sp. GSCO2_2 (assembly GCA_030248115.1). NCBI lineage: Eukaryota > Metazoa > Nematoda > Chromadorea > Monhysterida > Linhomoeidae > Linhomoeus > Linhomoeus sp. GSCO2_2. The sequence continues at coordinate 35,894 of JASAMZ010001208.1, read as the reverse complement.
ACTTGCCGCACAACGTGGTGCTGTCCCGAGAGGCTGTTCACCAGCCGATGACTCACCGCCGAGAGGAAGCAGCACCACGAGTGACCGTGGCTGAGGCACCCAAGCAGACGAGAAGCCGTAGCAGACGAAGAAGCCACAGAAGACACGACGAGCAGCGCGAGAAGAAGGCAGACGCTGGCAGACGCGAATCGTCGAAACGCAGCGGCGCCGTCGACACTGACAAGATACCGACGCCACCGGTGCAGGCGACTCCGCCGTCTGGCTCGATGGCCAGCAGCGCGACCGTCGCTTCCTCCATTGCCACCACCCAATTTTTTTTTTCTCTTTTTTCCTTGGCGTTTGTACGAAGCGTTCAAATTGGCGCGTTACAGTATCGCGCGCTCCTCTGAGCGCGAGTCCTGTGAGGGGCCTTGTCATTCTACCTTTCTCGCGGATAAATCGACCGGTGAAAGGAAAAAGTCTGCCCATGCCAGACTATGTCTAACGAAGGAAACGATCTCTAAGCGGGCTGTCCATTCCCCTCTGGTTCCGTTGAGCAAGATTTCCGCGACGGATACCAAGAGCCCGACCAAGAGGCTGCGGTTTCTGTTTCCGCGGCCCTTTCAGCGGCCATTTTCGGACTTTTGCGCCCAGAAGCTGGTCTATCGAAAGGCATAGTCGGTCAAGTGGCCGACTCGAATCGTCGGAGTCCGGAATACTTCGGCAGCGGTTCCAAGTTTTTGGGCGCGTCAAAGTCGTGCAACAGATGGAGAAAAACTTCATGATTTGCATCTTTCCAGTTCTAACGTGAACTTCTGCAGGCTTGTCAAAGGTCCGTGGAACGGGCGAAGGAACTCGAGTCGAGTACGATTCTACGGCAAGAGCGGCAAGCGCTTAGTTGCTGGGACGCTGGAGGAGAAGCAGGACTGCTTCAGCGCGTCATCGACCTCAACGAGTTCCACCTGTCTGCCGGTTTTGAGTCTAGCAGTCAACAGGCGGGCGATCATCATCTGGCGTCGCTGCTGGCGAAGGGCGAAGGCGGTTTCGTGGCCATCCCTGCCACACCGATGGGTATCTCGAGTGTCCCGTTGGTCTCCTTAGATTGCCTGCCTAGTGCAGTAGTGCCGAGTCGCATTCGAAATGAGAAGTTTCCACACGATTTTAGTTCAGACGGCTTCGCTTGTTCTTCCAGTTCGTGGAAGGGCTCTGCCACTGCCATGTGCCCCGTTGGCATCTACAGCGGCGTTGGCCTTTCATCATCGCATCGGCTTGCCGATTGCCGGGTGTGGCGGTGCCGGCTTCTCGCCTTGCGTTGCTATCGGCGGCGGAACCGTCTTCGGCAGAGCTTCTGTTTCCTGTCGGCTCGCCGACCTTTTGTTCGGCGCCTATTGGTGAGATGCGTGGTGCAAACGGTGCTGTCTCAGTTCAGTCATAGGCTGTTTGAGGGATCTCGGTTGTTGGAGCGAATTCGGATTGGGTTAGGATCCGTTTCAGTAGCTCGTGGTGTTTTCCGCTCAGAACTCGTGCTGTAAAACCTCATTGCGCTTTATGAGACAATTACGAGAGGTTTCTAAGCTGCCCAGAAGGGGCTGTCTACATAGTGTTTAAGTTATGGAAGACACTTACTGGCTGTAGTCTTGTTTGTTGTTTGTCTCTGAAACTGAAGTTATCCGACGCATGTCGGTGGATCTGGAAGCCGATCTTCAATCGGCGGTGCTACCCCAGCACCTGAGAAGTGTGACTGGGCGCCTTGCCCCACACTGCGAGAATTTTGTGTATGTATCAACCTAGCTAAGTATGCGCTTTGGAATACGGTTTTCTGGGCGGTGGGTGCGATCACAGCGCCGTAGAGAGTGTCTGGGTGCCTTGTCCCACACTGGGAGGATTTTGTCTAGTACCTAGCAGCCTAGATACCTTGGAGTTCTGAATCAAGGTTTTCCGAGCGGCGGGTGCGATCACAGCACCGGAGAGCGTTGGGGCGCCTGGCCCTAATGGGATGGACAGGTCTCACTCAACCTGTAGATACAATTCTAGCAGTGTTTCTCCCAGAGAGTGGGAGTGACCACCGATCCACAATCGGCGGTGGCGAGCTCAGCAAAGCGGCTCGAGCAGAGTGTCTGGCATCTTGTCCCGCGCCGAAATGGTTTGGTCGTGTCTCACTCCAGGCACGTTTGGGATGTTGGCTTCACAATGAGGCGGGGACTGCCGGCCGTCATTTTTGATTGGGTCTCTTTTGGTCTGCCAGTTCCTTGGTCAAAGTATGATGGAAATGGACGCTGATCTTCAATCGGCGAGAGCGGTCTCAGAACCTGAAGGCGTGCCAGTTCGCTTTTCCTTGCTCTGGTTTGGCTTGGCTGTGTATCTACTTTGCTATGCATTCGTGCTGTTGTCGCCCCAAGGTGGCGGAAGCGGTCACCGATCTTCACTTGGTGAGGTGTGTCACAACACGAGAAAGCCGGCTTTGGAAAGGCTTGGTTCTTGATGTCTAAGTCTAGAGCTAGACACTTTTTGGCTGTCGCCATAGGAGGCTGGACGCGCAGCCGTTTTCAATCGGCGTCTGCTGTCCCGCCGCCAGAGAAGTGGTTTTTGGCGTTTCTAACCTCGCACTGAGAGTTGCCGATTCTCCCATGGAGAATGGATAAAGAGTGGACGAGTAGACTCGTGTCACGATTAGTTTCGTCGCAGATGCCTTCATACGGCAGTTTGAAGGGTGACGGCGCCACGTTGCGCTACACGACGTCTAACTTTGAACGCTGGTTGTTGTACTTGATTGCCGCATCTCGCCGGCATTGCAGTTCTAGCTGTGTCCCTGCCTTAGGTTGACGGATAGATGAAGGCGTGGCTACGCGCTGGCCATCCCTTAGACTTTTACAATTGCCAAAAATACTGGTGTCCCTTGTGTTTTGAAGACGTTATAGAAGCTTATTTGGCGTTCGATGACTGGAGTTAGTTGGATCTGTGTGGTCTGTTGGTTGAGAGTGATTCGTATGGAAGGTTGTGAGTTCGATTCATTGAGCCCTTCTCTCTGGCTGTTTGTGCGTGCTCAAGCACTGCACTGTTTTTGATTGCGTGCCGTTCTCTCAGCGGTCCCGGCTTTGCTTTGACGTCAGGGACAAAGGCACACACGATGGTTCACTCTCTAGTGGTTTGTGCTCTACACTGAAGCAGTTTCTGTGACGGTTAAACAGTTTTGCGCAGGCTCTGTTCGCCACGTATCGAGTTGAAGGTTCGGTTTGTGAACCTGGGTCGGTTCAGGCTTCCACTGCCAAGGGCACGTTCGCCCTCGCTGCTCTGCTTGTGTTCCAGTGTTTCGCTGCTCTGCCTGTGCCTCACTGTTGCAGCAGTCGGCTGAGTTTGGATTGCGCGGTTTCCAGCCAACCGCTTTCCGTCGTATTGCTTTTAGTCGGTATTCTATTGCTTCTGGACGCCTCTAGCCTCCCCGAGGGCTTTAGTCTTCTCTAGTAAAGCGTCCGTCGTCCCAACAAAGGGCGTTTTGTTTGTATCAGGTTGCGTCCTGCTACTGAGACAATTTGTTAGCGTAGTATAAACGGAATTTCTGCCGGAATGTAGGGTTGTTAAACCCGGAATGTAGGCAGAATTGGCGTTTGTACGAAGCGTTCAAATTGGCGCGTTACAGTATCGCGCGCTCCTCTGAGCGCGAGTCCTGTGAGGGGCCTTGTCATTCTACCTTTCTCGCGGATAAATCGACCGGTGAACCCACCCGGCCCACCCGAGTTGAGACGTGCGGTCGACTGTTTCTGGTGCCCCTCTGTGAATCTCGCTTTGGTGCCGCGACTGGCTCCTGCCTTTTGCCGGCGGCTGGTCGGCTGGTTGTTTTCCTTTCGCGGCCCTCTCTCGTGTGTGGTCTTGCTTATTGCTCCATACATTTCACTGCGTTTGGGTGGTCTCTTCGGTGTGCGTTCCTCCTCTGGGATGGTAGTTGCCTATCGACCTCTAGTCTTGGCGTACTGGTCCGATTGGTTTGGGTGAAGACCCTTGGTTCAGTTGGAAGCTCCCACGGCGCTTGTCCACCTCAGAGTTAGACTCCTTTGAGTTCGCTGTTCGATTCGCCCTAGACTACTGCAGTAGTTGTTGTGTATCACTGGACATTGAGCGTCAGATCGAATCCTGCTTGATCGAGCCGTAACACACTGTGCCATTGCAGTTGTTGGACTACAGTTGCCCGTAATGCGCTAAGTTGGTGCTTGTACTTGGCTAGCCGTTTGGGTGCTTTGTGGTCGATCCGTTCGCTGTCCGTAGTGGGATTTCTGTCGTTCGTGCTGTCGCCATTGGACGTCTCTGTTCACGACGCGCCAACTTCGGAGCTCGCGCTGTGCTTGGAGAAAGTTCACTCTTTGGTGTGCTTCCTTGCGTTGTGGATCAGGCGGTTCGGACTCGCAAGTCTTTCCTGTGTGGCGAGTTACGCTGGGTGCTGAGCGAGCAGTAGTTGATTCTTGCGTCTGTTGACGTTTCAGTTTCGTGGTACACTGTCTGCGGCTGCGCAGTGTTCGCCATATCCTCAGGTGTCCATGCGAGCTGTTCTGGTGCTCAATTGTGGCGTTCTGGTTGTCTTGAGTTCTCTGTGAAGTCGGTCGATACTGTAGCTGGATCTATTCTTGGGTAGGTTGCGAGTGCGCACGCGTCAGGGGTTTCCGGTTTCAGGGTCGACGTTCCGTGGACAAGTCCGGCTGCTGACTCGAGGGATCTTCGTTGATTGTCGTGGTCGTTGTCATGCGTGCGCTGTCTGTTGTTGAGGTGCTGTTGGTGTTTGCTTGTCTCACGCCGGTCGATCCCCGAGCAAAGCGTCCGTCGCCCTAGTAAAGCGTCCGTCGTCCCAACAAAGGGCGTTTTGTTTGTATCAGGTTGCGTCCTGCTACTGAGACAATTTGTTAGCGTAGTATAAACGGAATTTCTGCCGGAATGTAGGGTTGTTAAACCCGGAATGTAGGCAGAATCGGCCTTCTGCGTGGCTACGCTTGTCTTTGCATTGTACCTTTTCAGGTAGAAGAAGGGAATTCGGTTGGGATTTCGGAAATTGAGAGATATAGACGCGTGCAGAGCTCCTGCTGCGCGTCAGGGTGAAGTGAAGTCTAAAGAAGGAAGACGCGCCTCGTCGTCAAGTAGCAGCCGATTTCGGTCTGCTACTTCTCCGCTTTCGCTAAACTCCAAATTTCGCCCGCAGTGCTGACCGAAGCTCAAAAGATATACCCCAGTCTATTTCGCAATCATGGCCCGCCAACAGTAAACGGAAACCATGATCGAAGTGTCCCACCAGTGCAGCGAATCGTCGTCGAATCCCTTGTGTCTGCGTAACTGTGGCTTCAAGTCCCTGACCAAGTTCGCCGAGTCGACCGGCGGAGGTCAGAGTCACTCTCAGAGGCGAAAGCGCCGAGTCAACCCCGAAGAAGTCGGAGCAGTTTATGCAAGAGAGCTCCGAAAGCAAGAGGAGGAAGGAGGCCGTCGCCACTGCCGCGCCCACATCCGTTTCCTCATCGAGCGCCAGAGGCGAGACGATGCCGTCGGTGGCTCCGCCGGAGAAGCGCGCCAGTTCCCAGAGCGGCAACACCGCTGCGCCAAAAGGAGGCGTGGTCGCTCGACGCGTCCCTTCCGCTTCCTCGCTTGACGGCAGCGGCGCCGGCAGCAATTCAGCTCCACCGCCAGCATCCGCAGGTACGACGACATTGTGGGTCTGTGTACGGCTGAAGTTCGTTGTGTGTATCACAATAACCTGTGCTGTTCAGGTTCCGTGTCGTTGTCGTCTTCAGCAGCAGCCTTCAAAGGTCGGCGGGAGAACTTCTCAAAGGGCGACGGTAGAGGCTCGGCGCCGGCCGGGCAACAAGTTCAGCAGCCGTCGCCGTATTACAGCAAGCAGTTCGCGTTTCCGAAGCAGGTGCCGAGTCGTTGCTTGCGTTTGTGTCGTCGCCGACGCCTTTCGCATTCTAGGCTGTTGTACTTCAGCGTTATGGAAAGCGCGGGGGTGGTAACGTCGGCGCCAGCGGCGCAGGCGAGCTGGGTTCCGTGGCGCGTCCCGGCTCCAAGAAGAGTTACTACGACAACGACGCCGACTTTCTCGCCCACAAGAAGGGCGGCCGCTTCCGAGGCGGCTCGCAGTTCTCCCCTCCCAAAGGACGAGGAGCCTACTTCCCACAGCAGCGCTACCGCCTGAATCCGTCTTACAACAAGGAGCGCTACCTGCAGGCAAAGTGAGTGGCGAAGTTGAGATTGTCCAAACGGTGTGTAGCGATTTCTGATCTCTGATGACTTGATGATGCGACTAGATCCAACGCTGAGGTTGCCACTTTGGTGTGCCTTTGCTGAGAATTTCTGTCTGAGGGTCTTCTGAAGTAATGAACGCTCTATCGTAGTCGACTAGAGTGGGAAGTAACGAGTTCTTTGACTTCAGCTGTCAGTTCGTGGTGATCGACGGCGTCGACTACAGCCCCTACACCAAGGATCCGGACTTGCTCGTCGAGTGGGCGAACGTACAAGAGATTGTAAGAAGCTGCTATCCGCCCGATTCTGTAATGCAATGGAATGGCTTGTATTCTCCTTCCAGCGTCCGGCCTTCTACGGCGGCGAGAGCGGTGTCGTCCGGTGTCCCATCTGCCTGTGTCCTCCTGTGGCGGCGAAGATGACTCGGTGCGGCCACGTCTACTGTTGGCCCTGCATGCTCCACTACCTGGCGCTGTCGGACCAGCGCTGGCGCAAGTGCCCCATCTGCAACGAGGCCGTCAGCCGAGACCAGTTGAAGAGTGCGCTCATTGTCGCCCCCAGCGCTGCGTCCAAGGAAGAAGCGGGGGCGGGCGAATCGCAGCTGGTGGAAGTGGGCTCGCGTCTCTCCGTGAGCTTGATGGCGCGCCACGTCTCGTCGACGGCCGTGGTTCCCAAGCGCGACATGCATCTGTACCGAGACGACTTTGCATACGTGGCAGGTGTGTGGTGCAAGCTTCCTCCGATAGTGGAACTACAGTTACCTACCAACTTATATATCCAAATCGCCCGGAGGTTCCAGGCGCTTAGATCAATTTCTATTGGATCATAGTATGTGCGACCGGTATTCGCTCCGGATCCTTGATATGGCTACCAATTGCCGTCCAAAGGAAAAACTCCATCGCCCGCGTCTGTTTCCCTTCAGAGAGCGGCGTGACGGACAAGTACAGTAAGCTGTTGCTGGCCAGCGCCGAACAGGTCAAAGCGCTGGTTGTGGGCCGCGAGCGCGCCGAGCTAACGGAGAAGTTTATAGAAGACGGAGAGGAACCCGAGGCCTGCTTTCTCCACCAGGCCTTCCAAGGTACCAGCGAGTAGTCGACAGTGCTTGCGTTATGAGAGCCAGAAAAGGTCGAAAACGTTGAGAGTGACGTACAGTGTGCGAGTCTCGACTGCACTTAGACTCTAGGCCTTTACCAGAATTTCCTAATCCAACAAGTTATTCCAGAGCTACTGGAGCGCGAAGCGAGTTTGGTGGGAGCGGTGCAGCAATCAGAGAAGCAGCTAGAGCATCCGCAGGAGCTTCACGTGGAGGCCGAGATTGTCTCGGCGCCCGCGCCGAAAGCTACGGTACTTGTTTGAGGCACTGTTTCTTGTCATGCGAGTGCGCGACTCTTTCAGAAGACGATCCTGTGCGTGGACGCCTTCGCCAACGAATTCGTAGAAGTGGTCGAAGAGCCGCAAGTGGCCAGTAGTGCTTCTGAAACGACGGCTGCTATCGTCGGCGCTGCTGTTTCCGCCGAGGAGCCGCCAACGCCGCCCGCGGCTCCTCCGACGCGCCCCCGCGCCGTCCAGCAAACGTCGGGCTGGAAGTTCTTCTTCCAAGGTAGGCGTTCGCCACGATAACTGTCTATTTGGTGGGCGCTTTACTGTACTCAGCAGTGTACGGCGTTTCCGCTTCTCAGCCAGTACGGGCGAGCCCATCTACCTGCATCCCATCAACGCGCACTGCCTTGTTTACGAGTACGGCAGTCTGGAGGCCAGTCCCGAAGTGGTAGCTGGCAAAGTCCTGCAGCTGGATCGCTTCACGATGTCTGAGGAGCTGCGCGACCGCTACCGCTACCTCTCCCACCTGCCGCTGACGACCAACTTCGTCTTGGCCGAGCTCAAGTTCGACCAGGGCACTCTCTCCAAGGAGACCCTGCAGCACTTCGCTGGTAGACAAACGACTGCTTTCGTTCTGGGTATTGTGCTTGCTTGCTGTAGAAATCCGAGTTGCTTCTTTCAGAGGAGTTCGCTCGTCGCCAGCAGCTGCGCCAGAGGCGGGCGCGCGACGAGAAGCGGGCGAACGAGAAGGCGCAGCGCCTGGAGCGCGCCCTGCTGCTAGATCCCGGTCTGAAGACTGCTGCGCATGACCCCCTCGCGAGTTGACGCCACCTTTCTCCATTCAGATCACTACTCGCAGCACGTGTCGGCGGCGTCGGCTGGTCATGCGATGCCCGACATACCCACGGTGACCTATGTCGCCTCTGCGCAGTCCGAGATCGTCAGCGGGCACAGGAATCGCCTAGAGTCCACTGCCGAAGGCGACGCCGCCGACCCCGAGCAGCAGCAGGCTTCCCAGGCGTCGCCCCAGCAGCAGCAACACTTACAGTCGCCGCCCAGTTTCGCCGACGTAGGCGCGCCTTCCCTCTGTGAGCGAAGCTTGACAGTGAGAAGGAAGCGAAGCACTCATTCAGATGATCCGAATGGGGAAGCCGATCCAGCCCAACTGCTGGGTGAAGGAGAAGACGGCGCCCGCGAGCGCCGTTGTCGGCTCTGCAGGGACTCAACCCAGCGGCGAAGAAGAGGAAGCGTCCGCCGTGCCTTCCTACCAGGTGGGCGCAAAGCAACTGCGACGACACTTGGCAATTCGTAAAAGTTCTAATGTATGTTACGAAACTTTGCTGTCTTACAGTAAGCAATAGCCACAATACTTCAGCAGCAAGCCAACAATCCAGAAGTCTGTGAACAACTGTCCACCTATTTACCTACTGAGTTCAGCAAGCGTTCGGGGACGCGCTTCAAGCCGCCTTCGACAACCTGGCGCTGTCGTCATCGTCGACGGCTGCTGCGCCTTCCGCCGCCGCCGTCGTCGCTCCCAAGAAGGGCAAGAAGCAGAAGCGCAAAGTGCTGTTCTCGACTTGAGTGGCCCGAGGTCGAGTGTTAGAGAAGTCGCGAAGGGAAAAAGAGGTCGATTTCCTTGTTTGCTCGAGTAGCTTTGTGGTCGGTGTATGGACCCTCGGTAATCGACTCCCAAATCTCGTATAGAGTCCCCGCACCTTTGAACCCGCTCGTTGTGATGTTTCGGGTTGCCGATTCTTCATCGTAGACAATATCGTAGTCTCAGTGTCACCAGAAGGCGACAGTGGAAGTTGTGAGTTACGTGGAAGTTCGTTGTTGCCGAGAAGAGAAGTTGGTTGCCGCCTTTTGCACAGCATAGCAAGGCACACTTGTGAGGCGCTCTACGATGTATAGTAGACGACCTACGACCACCCGATTCCAAGCACAAAATCTCGGTAATTAGTGTAGTTTCGTCGCACGAATCGACGCCGACTCACAGAGTGAGCGTCAATGCAGCGAACACTGCGATCTACATGTACACATGTAGGTTGTACTGCCCTGCTGCTCCAGAAGACACTCATGAATTTCGAAGAATACAATGAGTCGACGTTTTCACGCTAGAGTTGCGTAGTCGATCGATGACTTGTCCAGGTAGAGCCTGCATGAGAAGGTAACCCATGGTCGAAGCAGAAGCGACCTTTGTCTCCTTCCCCATTGTGTTAGCACCCGTGAAAACGCCTGCGCTGGTGGTTGCCGTAGCTATTCCGGGCGTACGCCTGGACTTCCATTCAGTCGGCTCAAGACAGGGCGCCCGTCCGTTTCTCTCTTTCGCTTCCCCCGGCCGACGGCGTCGGTATCCGTTTCACAGCGAGCTTTCTCACGATTTCTCTCTTTCGAGCAAGGGGACTTACACCGTCACGCGAGAGGGAGGCGCTTTCGTCGTCGGCCCTCCACTTCTTCAAGCGCATCAGGCGCTCTTGTTCTGGTCGCCCCCACTCCAGCTCGCCCGAACGGCGCCGCGCCGCGGCCGGTTACATATTCGATTTGACGACGACGGCGGCGGCGACGCGGCGCCACTCGAATTCCCAAGTTGGTTTCTGCCTTCGCCGTCCCTCCTCCTCCGCCCTTTCTTTCTCCCCCTCTCTCCGGAGCCGCCGCTCCAAACAGCGCGAGAATCTTTATCTGACTCGCGAGACGCCCTTTTTCGGCCTCTATATTGGCACCCTCATCTCTTTGGGGCTGTCGCTGCTGCTGGACTGGTGCACTTCCCCTTTTGAAGCCACCGAAATCGCGCTTCCGTTTATATCCCTTCGATCTTCGCGTCGCCCCCGCAATTGCGAAAGTTGCTTTTCCCGTTCCCGGAATTGTGAAAAGGTTGCGCGCGGAAGGGCTGAGAATCTGCATAAGAAGGCGCGTTTTGATTGGGCCCGTCGTCGCCGTTCGTACCCCTTCCGTCGCCCGCCGCCCGCCCGCTTCTCTGCGCTTCTCTCTCTTCCCTGTGAGGGGCACGGGAAAAAGCTGCTGCTAGCCCGATACACTTCATCAGGCTTTTATTGATAGAGATGGAAGGCTCGCCTGAGAAAGGCACGTCGAGCGACGCTGGCTGAAACTTTTCAGAACGTTGTCTGCATGAGTCAGACCTGCGCTGTGACCTCCCAAGGTGATTCCACGACACCTCCTCTCGATTACTGTGGCCCGAGAAGATGCGTCCATCCAGTCTCTTTGCGAAGTCCCATCGGCTGGCCTTCGTCGTGACTCTCTGGTCGTGGGCTATCTTGACCGTCGCAGTGGCTATCGACAAGAGCGGTCGTTGCACCAACGACTCGGCCATCATCGACTCTGTGCTGGCCGACTACAATCGGCACAAGGTGCCGCAGGGCGGCGGCGTCAAGGTGGAGATCGAGATTTGGGTCCAGGACATCACCACCATCTCCGACATCACCAGCGACTTCCACCTGGAGATCTACGTGACGGAGATCTGGCTGGACGACGCCCTGGCCTACGCCGAGCTCAACCCCTGCAAGTTGAACCTCTCGCTCAACGCCGAGCTCCTGGCGAAGATGTGGACCCCGAACAGTTGCTTCATCGACTCCAAGACGGCCGAGATCCACGAGTCGCCCTTCCGCAACGTCTTCCTCATGATCTATCCCAACGGCACCGTCTGGACCAACTACCGGATCAAGTTGAGCGGCTCCTGCGAGATGAACCTCACCTCCTTCCCCTTCGACACGGTCAGCTGCTCCCTCACCCTCATCTCCTTCAACTACAACACCGACGAAGTCAAGATGAACTGGACCTACGTCGGCGTCTACAAACTGACAGAAAAGATAGAGCTGGCCGACTACGAGCTGGTCAACATCGCCTGGTGGAGGAGGACGCAGGTATGTACGCAAGTGTCATTCCTTCCCGTGTAGACGACGACGACGACGACGACGACGACGACGACGACGACGACGACGACGACGACGACGACGACGACGACGACGACGACGACGACGACGACGACGACGACGACGACGACGACGACGACGACGACGACGACGACGACGACGACGACGACGACGACGACGACGACGACGACGACGACGACGACGACGACGACGACGACGACGACGACGACGACGACGACGACGACGACGACGACGACGACGAGGAGTACAGACTAATGAAAGGTGGTAATCCAAAACAAGGATTGGGCTGACAACGTACATACGTGTACAAGTGAACGATGCGTTGCAGCCGTACCCGGCAGGCAACTGGCACGAATTGGTCTCCAAGTTCTACTTCAAGCGTCGCTATGGTTGGTACATTCTCCAGGCGTACCTGCCAACCTTTCTGACCATCTTCATCTGTGAGTCTGTAGATGGTTGTGTGTTGTTCACTCACTGGCAGTGATTCACCGAATTATGTTCTGCTTCTACAGCTTGGATAGCGTTCTGTCTGGGCACAAAGGCGATTCCAGCGCGAACGATGCTGGGAGTGAATTCCCTGCTGGCCATGACATTTCAGTTCGGCAACATTATCAGAAATTTACCTCGTGTTAGCTATGGTGAGTGGTGAGTGTCGATCAGAAATGCGCAGATTCCACACTCCCGTTGCGCGTTTGGACGCCGTACAGAATACCTAGATGTCTACATTAATGCTGAGTGACGTTCGCACGAAATATTACTATGCACAGATTGTATATAACAAATATGTGCTAATAATTTGTTATTAGTTTATGCACAATAACAAATTAGTTTTACATAATTAAATTAGTGCATATTAATAACATACATACATTGTTAATATACCTATTATAGTAAATATATATGTAGTATAATATGAGCATATAATTAAGCATACAATTAAGCATATGATCAAATTAACGTATGTTGATAATGCTATTATTGATTGTAATGTGTACATGTGTATGTCGTGATACGATTGTTGATTGAAATACAGCCGGTCGCAGTCGTCGTACAAAACGTTGCATCTGATTTCAGTGAAGGCCATCGACGTTTGGATGCTCTCATGCATGACGTTCGTCTTTTCGAGGTGTGTGGGCTTTGATTGTACCGATACCATAACCCACCTTTATCACGGGACGCACCCGCGCCTTTGTGCGTTGTTCTCTTCAGCCTCCTAGAGCTGGCCTGGGTGGGCTACCTGAGTCGCGACGAAGAGGTCGCCAGTCCGTCCGCATCGAATGCGGCGGTAACTTCGGTTCCGTTGACTAGCTCGGCAAACGCCTACCCCAGCGGCGTCCGAACGCGCCTGTACCGCGCGCCGTCGACGCGCTCAAAGGGCGGCGTCGGTGGGGGCAGCTCCGTGAAGCGACGGAAGCGGAACCGAACCGGGGCGCTGACCCACCAGTTGTCGATTCGCGAGGACGGCGGCGTCACGCCGAAAGTGTCCTCCGCCAGCGGCCACCTGCCGCCCACCTTCTACACCGGCGAGACGCAGTTCGGCGTCGAGGACGGCCTGATGAAGTTGGTGCGCGAGAACGACTATGGCTACCGGCCGCCCGGCTACTTCAACCTCCAGCAGCAGCAGCAGCAGCAGTTCGGCTCGGCCGAGCGGCGTCGCTACACGACGAGTGGCGGCTTTGTGCCCACGCAGCGAACCCCGGGCATCCCTCCGCCCGCCGGCGGGGTGTCTTTCCAGGACGCCTTCGTCGCCTCGAGTGACTACCACCATCGGTACCGGGAGACGACCGACCGTCCTCAGCACGTCGAGACTCTCTCTGTCAAAACTCCGCTGCTGGCGACGTCCACTGCTCGGGCCAGCGGCGGCGGCCTGCTGCGGCGCAGCGGCTGCGGCGTGGTCGCCTTCTTGAAAAGGGCGATCCACTCGGTGCGCACGGTCAAGCGGGATCAGCTGGCTCTGCAGATCGACCGCATCTCCTCCATGTTCTTCCCCACGCTCTTCGTAAGTGGCTGCTACCGATACCAAGATACATACCTATGTACGTGCGTACCGTGTGATATCACGATTCGGTACGTATTTAACACCTCGTACACAGGGTGTTTCAAACTCGAGGCTCAATGTTTTAGAGCGGCTTGCGACGTTTAAAGGCTAAAAAATCGCAAGTCTTATACTCAAAATGTCAGGGTCGTTCGTTCACTTCACGTCAATTTGGTGACGGTTGATTTTGTTATGCGTTAAATCATTCGGCCTAACAATGAATACCAGTACTGCACCAAAACTAACGAGAGACCCAGCCAACTACGTATGCAAGCGTTCATTGTGTGCACACTTTGCAGGTGCTGTTCAACATCTTCTACTGGATGTACTATCTGGGCGACGAAGACCATTCCTCCAACGAAGGCGGCTACCTCGGAGAAACCTTCGTGTGAACATTGCGCTCGGTTCCTACTGTATGTGCGCACAGTAATTCTGAAGTAGTGCTAGGATAGTAGATTAAACTTAGACCGCCGAACTCCAGTAGTAGTTAAACGTAGATCGGCGGAAAGAACTTCTCGCGTGCGACGAACTTGCGGCCGAGTGACCGACCAATCTTCTCCGTCGCTTCCCTCATCTTGGCCTGACTTTGCATCCTCGTGTCGGCTGCCATCTGCGCACTGTTTCACGAAGCCCATTTCTCTGAGTCTGTCTTACGCACTTTGCGGTCACACGCTTTGGTACATATACATAGGTTCTACATAGTCAAACTTTCGAGAGTTGCAGAGCCCAAGGTTATGCGCTTCGTGAGACAGGCGCCAGGCCCAAGGCGTCAAGGACGAGGGCGCCGTCGCGCTCGGCGCTGTTGTCCACTCGTAGCTCGAGGGCCGCCTGACGGCAGAGCTTGTTGAGCTCGGCCAGGAGGAGCGTCGTGGCCGGCTCGACTTTGGCCGCCGTCACCTTCGCCGCGCGCAGCAGCTGCGATGTCTCACCGCCCGAGCAGCAGACCAGCAGGTGTCGTTTCTGCTGCTGTTGGGAAGACGCCGACTTCTCCCCAGTAGAAGCGGATGTCGTCGCCGACGCCGTCAGGCGGAACCAACAGAAGAGGGCGTTGTAGACGGCGAGCAGCTCCTTGTAGGTGGCGTCGCGCTCGCTTACCGCCTCCGGCACCGACGAGACAAAGTACTCGACGTCCGCCCCACTCTCCAGAACCTGATGATTGACTTCTGTGACGTTGATTCGCTGACGTTATTTGTGTATTGGTATTGCCATTCAGCATGTATTTACTATTTAGTTATTTATTTAATTAATTAACTAGTTATTTAGTTATTCATTTAATCAATTATTTATTTATTCATTTATTTATTTGTTCATTTAGCTATTTATTTATTTATTCAATTGTTTTCAAATTGTTTATTTATTTATATTTAATTGTCTGTTTGTTTGTTTATTTATTTATTTGCCAATTGTTTGCTTATTCATATATTTATTTATTTATTTGTATACTCATTTCCTTATTTATTTGTTTATTCATTTATTCCCTTATTTATTTATTTACTTATTTATTCATTTACTTTTTTATTTTATTTTATTTTATTTTATTTTATTTAATTTTATTTTGTTTTGTTTTATATTGTTTTATATTGTGTTATTCTGTTTTCTTTTCTTTTCTTTTATTTTTCTTTCTTTTCTTTTATTTTATTTTGTTTTATTTTGTTTTATTATACTCCACAAAAAATGTGGAGTATATAGCGTTTGTGCGCGAAACGCAGAAACTTTGAGTCAACGGCGTTCGCGCGTGAAGCGGCCGATTTGCAAACGGTCTTTTGCGTTGGGTAGGCCTAGTAGGTGGGCAACCTGCACGACATATGGGGTCACGCTCCGGGACCCCGTTGGCGGGAAATTCAAAAATTTAAATTTTCAAAGTACTGGAAAATGGGTTGAGCAAGGTAGAACTCGAGAAAGTTGCATATAATGGTATATACTATCTTTTGATATGTTGTAGTACTCGATAGGGCCGAGGGTGCAAAAAAAGAATTGGATCGCTGCGGGACCCATTTTGACGCCAAATTTGAAAAATTCGCGATTTTTGGTCCTTTTCCGACTTTGACGGGCTGCTGTGCGGGCTAGGTAGCAGCTAGAGCGGCGAGACCGCTTTTGGTGCTCCTTCCCAGATGTCCTCTATCGAATGAGCCATGAACGAAAAAAATCGGTTAAACCACAAAAAAGTTATCTTGGTGGAACTTTTTTGACTCCGGGGTCGAAAATTGCGATTATCGCGTTACGACGTCTGTAACGCTCGAATGCGTTGCCGATTCGTTACAAAAGTGGTTTCAAACGATTCTACGTTGAAATCTGGTCCAGAGAAGTGTTTTTGAAAAATTTTCAGAGCTACAGTAACCCTGCCGCGTCCATTTGAATATTGGGTGCCGTGTCGACTTTCGCGATATTATACTCATTTCGAGGTTTTCGGGGGCGCTGATTATGAATTTGGCATTCGTTTAGCGTTTAGATAATGTTTAAGCGTACCTGTGACGAATTCGCATGCTACCGTACCCCAAATGCAGAATTTTGGTTCTGCGAGTCCATAGGAAGTTAGGGGCGTTGTATGTCGATTGTGGGGTGTTCTGGGATGTAGATCACGAATTCGGCATTAGTTTTGCGATTGGGAGTGTCACGAGGCCACAACAGGAGAGGAGTCACCGTGCGTAGGAGTTCAAATTTGTGGAGAAAACTGCGTCCCCCGGACGACTTGCCTGGTTTTATTTATTTATTTGTTTATTTAATGATTAATTTATTTGTCTATTTATTTATTTATTTATTTATGTTTTGTTGTATTAGGCTCCTCCACCTGTCTGCCAGTCAGCATTCCGGCCATGCCGCTTTGGTTAACGACGACGGACAGACAGAAGTCGGCCCACAGTTGGTCTTTCCTCGAGGCGGTGGCGCTCTGCCTTCGCATGTGACTGGCTGAGCTGCCGTAGTCTTTGCGACTCGAAAGCCGGATACCGTGAAGTTCCAAAAGGCAGTGCTCGTACAACGACATGATCGCGAGAATATCAGGCCGCTGACTGGCGCTTCTCTTCGACAGAATGAAAGGGGGAAGGCACTGCGGTGGGTTGGTACCGACGCTTTGCGTTGCTTGGAGCATCACTTGGCAGCCAAGCTTGTTTGTCGAGTTAGGATTGATTGGCTTACGCCCCGATTACTGTTTGCGTTTGTCAGTGTTTTCTTGTGCCGATTCTATTCGTCCGGCTGAGGAAATGAAAAGACGATGTCAGCGACCGCGAGAGAGAAAGCAGCGCCGTTTCGGTGTCATAGTGATCACACTGTTCCTTCAGAATCAATCGACTACCTATGTAAGCAAATGTGTACACAACGTTAGGAACGCACAGTGCACGCATAGCAAGGACAGCCATGGTGTGTACCGGTTTCTGAACTAGCTGTGCAGTCGCTCCGTTCACCAGGCGAACTGCTTCCGGCTTCAACTGGCCGGACTGTTCACGATCAACGACTTGAAGGCACTGACGTCGACTGCGGCCAAATCGTCCGGAACGATCGGCTCGAACGGCGGCGAGTCCAGATTGAACGTCTGAAAGACGATGGAGCAACACTGATGAATGCATTAGACACTGTGTGATGTTGTGTTCCATTTGTCGTGCAACAAATTTATCCATATTTGAACACGTCAACACTACTCATGGCTTGTCAAACGTGTCGGATTCGCGCCGAGATGGAGAAGGGTCTAACATTGGGGGGAAGGAGAGGGTGGAAGGAGAGAGAGGGGGGCAAGGAGAAAGTGCGGCGAAATCTGTGCCAGTCGGTGTCAGTCAGTGGATCGGCGCGACAAGGCGGCGCGCAGCGCGCGACGACGGGACGAGGGCGACACGCAGTTCTGCCCGCTCCCACCCATTCCGCCGTCTCACTTCTTGCGCCATATTGGGCCCGCGCGCGCGAGAGAGACGCGTTCGTACCAGCCTCCAAATAGTACGGAAAGCCCGCGGGCGGCGGCGCAACGGAACGCGCTGACACGGCGACGGAGCGGCACCGCTGTCCCAAATCTGGACCCCGCGTGCCAATTGAGTTCGGCTTCAAGCGCAAGGGCAAGTGGGTGCACTCGGTCGGTATGTATGCAGCGAAAACTGGAAATGCAGCTTCACACTTTACTCACCAAAGGAAAGAACGGCAACTTTGGCGATGTAATGGCCGCTGTAGCCTGAGCATTAGGGTCTAGAACTCGGTGGAACTCGGGATGGGGCAGCGGAGTCGGGGATCCTTGGGTCAGCATGGTCGGCGGGGAGATCGGCTCTTCCGTTGTCGCCGTTGGTCGTCGCACAGTCAGCTGCTGTTGCTGCTGCTGCAGCTGGATCTGCTGTCGCACCTGACTGGTCTGCTCCTTGAGTCTCTCCAGTCGGTGCTCCAGGTCGACGACGTTGGCCACCGTCTGCATCAACAGCTGGTAGCTGCCCTTGTCCGAAGGCAGGTTGGGCACCAGCTGCTGCAGTCGCTCCATCACCAGCCAGTCGCGAGAAGCTTGCTGCGCGGCCGGCGGCTGCACGGGGCTGGCGCTGCTGCTGCTGCGTCCCGACAGCAGCGGAGAGCAGGGCGACGTGGGCATCGGCGGCGACGTCGACATCGACGACAGCGGGGGCGAGGGAATGAAGACGGGCGAGACTGCGGATACGGCAGCAACAGTCACGTTGGGAGCCGGATAGGGGCTGGAACCGGACGACAGCACTCGGACCACCCGCTTGGACGGACGCTCCTTGCGCCTGGCGCTACCGCTGCTTCTCGGCCTCTGGGCGACGGAAACTTCAGTCTGGCGATGACCACTCCACCCCAAAATTTGACGCGTCTTTTCTTGGATGTTCTTACAGGCGACTGGGCCGCGAGCGACAGCTTCGTCCGCGAAGACAAGGGTCGTCATAGCTCAAGCTGATGCTAGTCGAAAGCAGTGAAGACGAAGACGACTCGATTCTGTCGATCGGCGAGGCGGAACAGCTACTGGACAAAGCAAAAGATGTTCACTGGAGAGTGGGGCTGAGTGGAGACGACAGAGGAGGGGGACGGAGGGACGGAGAGAGGAGGGGAGCGGGCACGAGAGACTCGCGTCGACCAATTGGAATGGGTCTGGCCGCTGGAGGGACGGTTGGGGAGACGGCAGCGGCGCATCATGAAACAGGCGGGTGCGCAGCGAAAATATCCGGTTTTTGTTGTCGACATGGAAAGTTGCGCCGACTGACACAGAATGACACGGCGCGCAACGGCGGCGGCACGTGGGACGACCTTGATGGGTGGCGAGCCGCCCATTCTCCGCCGCTCCATCTCTCGCGATCTCAAGAATAGCGACGGCGACATTCCTCTCTCCCAGTCAGCAGCTGTGCGCTGGTCACTCTCGAGCTCGACTTGGATCAGTTGTGACTCCTGAGACTGGATCACGTACACACTAGGTAGAGCTAGGGGCAGCGACGACTTTATTCAAAACGAGCCAAGCTCTATTCAAGCACGTCGAACACCATTTCCTATGCAGTGATGTTATGTACGAAGTGCGACAATTGATCTAGTGGCAGTAAATTTCTTCAAAAGGAGCCAAGCTTTAATCAAGCACATTTACACCGATGCATCGGCAACCAGAGGATACGAAGAACGACTACGCAGCAAGGCAATCGTCTGTGGTTATGGTAGAATGCGCGACGTGCAAAGTCGCCTCTCTGATTCCCTGCAATAATCATCGACGCGAAGAAGCGCTTCATCGCTTTCTTTCGTACAAACGAAATCGCGCCAAAGGGCTTCCTCATAATTCAGTAGTGATCATACTGACAATATAGCGAAGATCGTCGAACGGAGACCACAAAGAAGAAGAAGAAGGAAGGAGTGAGGAATGCCGGCCGGAGAGGAGCAGGAGGCGAAGGCGCAGCCGCCGGCGTCGGCCGCCGACGTGGTGTGCACGGTGCAGAACTGCGCGCTGGAGGGGACGATGCGCGTCGAGGTGGTGCGCATGCTGCAGCAGGCGACGCTGAAGGCGGAGTTGGCCGGTCCCCAGGCGGCCCACTTCGACAACATGAAGAGACTGGCCCAGGCGCTCAAGCGGCAGATGGACAGCCGCTACTCTCCCACGTGGCACTGCGTGGTCGGCAACCGCTACTCCACCCAAGTCACCTACGAGCACAACAACTACCTCTACGCCTTCTGCGGCGAGGTCGCCATTCTGCTCTTCAAGTCAGCCTGATGGGTGGAAGGAAGGAAGCTGATCGACTGAGGAGAAGGATAGAGAAGGCGAGAGAGAGATTGTGATAACTCAGAGAGATCTGGTGATCCGTAACACCGATTGGCCTTTGTCGAGTCGCCTGGCGTTGCCTCGTATGATGCGCACGCGAGGCTAAAAGATTACACCAGAAAGATTCCTCGAGTGCGGTGGAAACGAACTGAGTAAGTATTAGCTGGTATGCATACAGCGACGTCAACCATATTGTTTGATTGTTACTGGAAGTTCCTAGTCTCTCGGCCGACTACCGCTGAACTTCGCGACGACCTAACTTCTGATTGACAATATCCTGAAGCGCCCGGCAGTTGGGTTAGAGTTTTCAATTACCGTATAACGCTGGCGGAAACGCCCACACAGGAATGGACC
The DNA here is from genome assembly GCA_030248115.1 of Linhomoeus sp. GSCO2_2. NCBI lineage: Eukaryota > Metazoa > Nematoda > Chromadorea > Monhysterida > Linhomoeidae > Linhomoeus > Linhomoeus sp. GSCO2_2. Next base: position 15,871 of record JASAMZ010001208.1, on the reverse strand, counting down.
AATCACTGTCGTCAAATTTGAATCAACCAGTCAGCGCCGAGTCGATTGGCATAGGTCTATAATGTAAAATGTGCGACGACAGCAAGCAAAAGTTTTTCCTAGATTGTTGGCATTTGACATCAGAAGAAGACCAGTAGCTCAGCTTAGTGTATTGTCAGACAAGCGATCTTCCACTAAATATGTTCGCTTGAGGGTGAGAATGAGTGACGTTTCTGCGACAACTGTTTCTTCTTTTCAAGTATAGGTGCACATTTCCAGCTCCCTCCCCCCCCCCCCCCCTTCCCTTCGTTACTCACTCATGCGTCAACACCAAACTTGACATTGAGGGTGATTTGGAATGTAGAACGGTCCGGAACCTTCTCTATGTGATTCGGCCGTCTTCGATGATGAATGCCAAATGCTTGCCGTGGTATCGCTGTGAATGCGGCTTGACCTTCAGTGAGTTGTCCTCCTCTTCTGGGGATTTGAGTTGCCGTCTGGTAGCTAGTGACGAAACCTTTGCAGAGGGCCGCTTTCTTATGGAAAACCACATCGGTGTGGTTCACTGTGACTATTGGCGAGCCGAATGCGCCTTGTGCAAGTGCGCAGGCATGCGGCATCTCAGCAAGGCTGTGACGATGGAGGCGATGAACGAGCATTTCCGCCACAAGCATGGGTTGCTTCACGCTTCGGGACAGACGCTGATGCTGGAACTGAGCGCCGACGTCGACCTCGTCAAGAAGCGCCTCTTCGACGACGTCTGGCAGCACTGCCAGTGCATTCTCCGTTTGCCGTCGTCACTGGCATCCGGGCCTTCACAAGAGAACCCGCTGACTGAGCCTTCAGCATCCGTGAAACCGCCGCCAGTTGCGGAAGAAGTCGGTCTGCCGGCCGCCCTTTTGAATCCCGCTGCGGAGACAACGATTGGCCTCGATGATTCGGACGAAGAAATGGATGAAGTTGAAGGTATCTTGACAACACACTGCATTATGCATCGGAACTGGCCGTGCAGTGGTGCGCCGATGTTCAGAACGCGTCACGCCGTTCAATGTGCAAGATCCAGTGATGCCACAGCCGGATCAATTCCCCTGCGCCAGGGGAGACGGCGCAGCGTCTTCCGCAACCACAGTAGTGCAGCCAACGGTGCAACCAGCGGTGAAGTCGGAAATCGGAATCGACACCGCAGTTGGGACTTTTGATCAAAGAGCTACAACGTCGACAGCAAGCGGTGAAATCACTGTAGCTGAAACACCCGTGAGAGTCATAGAAGAAGACGCTTCCGGACCTACCGAAGGCGATGGAAGAACCGATCCAGTTCTGGAGCGTTTTGCAGTTGGAGAAGTCGATTTCGAGCCCCCCGCTGACGAGTCGGCGGCGGCGCCTTCAACTTCTTCTGCGCCAGGTCCGCAGCTGCGTCGCAATGGACTTGTGCGGTGTGCCGCGTGCGGCAAGGTGCTGGGCTCCTCGTCTAAGGGCCGGAAGGAGAAGCTTCTCCATCACGCTGCGGAGATGCACTTCGACGACAGGCTGATCAAGTGCAGAATCTGCGGCTTCGCCATTCGGGCCTACTCGACGTCGGCCCTTCTGGCGCACATGTCCGACTCGCACAGGAACGAGCAGAAGAAGAAGGGGAAGGAGCTGAGGGAGTCCGGAAAGAAGTGGAACGTCAAGACGATCTGCGACTCACTCGTCGACACTAGTGCGCGTGACAAGGCGATGGAGCGGCTGATGATCGTCGCCCGCCAGCTCTTCCCGGACGTATTCACTCTGGGTTCGTTGGAGGAGAAGGAGTGGTGCACCGCTTGTGAGTCCATTGCGTCGAGCATTGGCCTAGTTTCTTTCAGACGACCAACCGAGTCGGCGGACGCTGAAAGTGCTTCGGCAGAGAAGCAAGGACTACACATGCAAGGAGTGCGAGGTCGTTATCTCCGCCACGCAGTACCCGAGGAGCAAGATAGAAGCGCATGTCGCCGACTGCCACATGAAGGAAGAGCTGCTACCGTTCCGCTGCCGCTTCTGCGACACTTTCAGCAGCACCTCGGCCCGCAAGGTCAGTCTCCACGCAACGGGCCAGCACACGGACGCCGTGAAAGCGCACCGGAAGACCAATGGGAAGCAGCCGCTTTATGAGAAGTACCGGGCAGCCGAGCTGCAGCAGAGGGTCAACGAATGCTTTCCCGACGAGTGAAAGGTCATGTCGTTCGCTGGAAGTCGCACCACCTTTGTGTTTGTTGTGTTTTCGTAGAGGTAGGTATTTGTGCTGGTCATAAGAGTCATGAATGTTGCTCGATCCAAGTTGCTGTGATGCCAGTTTTGCTGTGCTGGTCGATTTGATTTGTTTGTTATTTGGTGGACACCTTTGTCGTCAGAGATACCGTATGTATGTGAGTGCTGGTGTCGTGTATTCTATGTAGCCTCACTTCATCGTATCCGAAGGATGTCGTTGCATATGGCACTTATCGTCAAATTTTTTTTGTGATGTGACGGTAGAGGCATTCTTTATATGTACTGTCGTGTTACCTATAGTGGTACGTCCTGAACAGATAATAAAGGGTGTTTACAGTTAACCGCAAGTTGAACACAGCTCTGCGTTTACTACAGTCACATTTGATCAGCTACTGTTGCGATTGTCCATTCTGCGGGCGGCAACAAGCTTGCTTGTTAGAATATTTCGGTCTGCAACCGCCTCGTCATGGAGGGAGGAAGCGCAGATCCTCCCAGCGAAACGAATAAGTTGTCGCGTAAGGAGAGACGAAAGGTGGAGCGTCGAATGAAGAAGGCGAGAAGGTGCGCCTTTCACACGAAGAAGCCTGTGCGTTTCTTTCTAGTCTCTTATTTCTAGTCTTTCCTAGTTCTGCTCTCTGTTGATAACCACTGAACCACTGTAGATCGAACGCGTCGTCCAAGAAGCTTTCGGTGGCGGCGCTTCCTCTAGAAAGCTGAAATCGGCATCGGCACAGGACGAGGACCCTGCTTCCAAGGGTGGGAAGAAGAAGAAGAAACCGAGAAAGAGGTCCAAGGCTTCTGATGGAACCGCCGCAGAAGAGCAAGCCGCTGTATGCCAATTGAGGCGTTCTATGATAAAGGCACAAACCATTGGCCGTCCCACAGGAGGCAGAAGTGGAGCGCCGTCGCGGCCATCGGGAGCGCGTCAAAGAGGACGAGCTGGAGATCAAGAGGTACGCCAAGAAGCTCGGCTACCACAAGAGGAAGAGCAAGAACACCCCTCAGGTCTTCGTGGCCGAAGGACTCGACTGTGAGTATGAGGGAGAGACCGTCAAGTGGTTCTGGTTCTCTGCAACAAATTGGATTGCTATGTCCGATTGTATACCTGCTTACTGGCAGACTTGCTCGACTTGTGCGATCGCAAGAAGCGCCAGCAGCTGCTGGCCGACGAAGGGGAGGCCGGCACCGACGAAGCTCCAAGCGACGATTCTGTGGACGCCGGGGAAGCGAGCGATTTGAGCCTTGAAGACAGCGACGATGAACAGATGGCGTTAGAAGGTTGCACTGCACTTTCGTACGAGTAACACCGTATGCCGGTGAACTGGTGCAGCAGCCTGCCTACCGTAGTCTCCTGTTTAGCCACACCGCCGAAAAAGAAACCGAAAATAAATGAGCGCCAAGCCGATTCTCGCCCGTCCCCATCGTCTCAGCAGGCGCTTCCGAAGGAGGACATTTACGGCCGACTGCGCGATTCCGAGGGCCGACTGGTCGATTCTGGCAGGCAGTCGGACAAGGAACCGATGGCGAGCGCTTCTCGCGTCGACGTCGCCTCCTCTTCCCAGGAGGATCCCAAGCTGGCGCGCCAGATTCGGGCGCTGATCAACAAGTGCGCCAGTTCGCAATTCCCGTCCTTTCGTCTGGCGTGAGTACAATGGCGCTTGACCGACCCTTCTCATTTGCAGGTTGAGCGAGTCGACTCTGCAGGTGTCGCTGTCGCAGCTGCGCGACCTCTACGCCTCCCACAGCAGGAATGGTGAGTATACTGTTTGACGACGAGCTCTAATAACAATACGAGTGTTATCGACTTTCAGACGTGAAGGCGGTGCTGACGCAGGCGCTGCGTCAGAGCCTGGCGACGGCCTTCAAGTTGCCCGATCGCCACCTGGTGGAGTACGGCTGCTTCGCGGCGCTTCTCCACTCCAGTGGAATGACCGACCTAGGTTTGCTGGCACTACGGAGCAAATTGAACACAACACTGATTCTCTTCTTTCGCTTTGCACTGTAAGCGAAGTCAGTGCACTACCCATCGCAGTGGCTCATCTTGTGGAAGTGTTCGCCGGCGAATACGCCGCGATCGTCGAGCGCGAAGCTTCGTCGGACTCGGAAGACAATCGACTCTTGGACAACCTGTCGGCTCTGCTGTCTCACCTGGAGAACTTCAGGGTAAAGTCCGATCGTGCGTATAGCGACTGCTTCCGTCATCCCCACCGCGTGTAACGGCTTATCTACCAGACTAAACCCTTTCAGGTGGTCACGCCTTCCTTTCTGATCGACGTGCTCAACTTGCTAAAGAACAACTTGGCCGAGCGTCACGTGGAGCAGGTTCTGACGATTCTCTCCTGTGAGTCGGCTTGTCTTCAAGCTTGCTAATGTCACTCAGTCAACCAAAACGAGAACGGGCGATGGCTTCTGCTCAGGCGCGGGTCTCGGCCTGAAGAAGCGCGAGGCGGCCAGATTCAAGCTGTTCTCCGTGGAGCTCCGCCAGGCCGCCGCCGAGCGCATGGCGGAAGACGAAGCCTCCGAAGGGTACGATGACTGCGCTTTATTCGACTCAGATGACCATTTCATCGCGCCGGCACGCTTTCAGTTCGCGCCTACGGTTCCTTCTGAACGAGATCGTCTCGGCGAAGGCGACCTCGATTCTCTCTTCCAAGGTCGTCTCTGAGGGCTTCGACTCCGGTCTGCTCGACCACTTCCAGAAGCTGCTGAAAGCCCTGCTCAAGAAAGGTGGGGTGGGCGTCGTCCGTCATGAATAGTGAGAGTATAGTATGAGCGCTCTGTATAGTGCTGCGTGTCTCGTCGGCTCAGAGAACCATTGCTTCTCGCCTAGCTATCTTGTGAAGTAGCGGGCCAATCCAAACTGAGTCGTTCCCTTGCGCAGACTGGCCGTGATCCAGGCTGCTAGTGCTATTTTAGGCGGGCGCCAGATCGAGGCGCCTCTTCCCATGGGTCTGAAGGACCTGCTTGCGGCGGAGACGGCTGGGCGCTGGTGGGTTGTGGGTTCCGCGTGGACCGGAGCTCTGGTGGACAACCAGCAGGGGCAGCTTCCATCGTCCGGCGGCGATCGGGCGGCGCCGCCGTCGTCTTCGGCGTCGAGCGCCGCCTTGCAGAAGTTCGATCCGGCGCTGCTGAGGCTGGCGTCCAAGGCGAGAATGAACACCGACGTGCGCAAGGCCATCTTCTGCGTCGCCATGTCCGCCGAGGTGCGCGGCGCTTCCCCTTGTCTTAGTTGGTGTGGCGCTTCTACCGACGCTCTTCTCAGAACTACATGGACGCCTTCGCGAGGCTGAACGGCCTCTCGCTGAAGGACAAGCAGGAGAGGGAGATTGTTCACATTCTGGTCAGCTGCTGCGCCAAGGAGAAGAGCTACAACCCCTACTACGCCTGGGTCATACGCCAGTTCTACCAGAGCCACCGGCGTTTCGAGGTCCCGTGATAGAATGAGTAATCCGGTATTCCGAATAGACACAAGCTACAAGTTGCGTCTATCGGAGCTCGCTTCGCAATCCGTTGGCGTCGTTCATATGTGGGGTACGGTATAGTTGCGTCCAAATCTCCCCTCTTCCTTCAGCTGACCACGCAGTACGCCCTGTGGGATCGTCTGAAGCAGCTGGCCGACTTCACTTCCACGCAGCGCGAGAATCTGCATCGACTGATCTGCCAACTGATTCAGTGGGAGACGATCGGCCTGGCCGTCTTTAGGGTCTGTGCCTGTTTTAGAACAGACTCTGTGATATGTACCGCTCCGCGAGTTGGATACGCAGTAACTGCACTCTTGTACCGCTTCTAGACAGAATTTCATTTCTCGAACAGCATCCTGCACGTCTCCTTCAGATCATCGACTTTGCCGAACTGGACAAGGTCACTTCCAGCTTCTTGCGGAGCTCCCTGCGCAGCCTGCTGGCCGACTGCCCTCTGGACCTGGTCAAGCGCCTGTTCAGTCGCCTGCTCCAGAAGCGCAGACGCCATCGGGACTTCGTGGACGGACTGCAAATCTTCCTTCATCAAGTGGTCGGAAGTGGAAGTGCAGAGAATGGGAAAGGGAATGAGAAGTCAACTGTGGTGGTAGCCGCCGACGAGCGGGCGATCGAGCAGAGAATAGAGCTCTTTGACGCCATGCTGCTGGAGACAGCATAGCGGTTGTGTCGTGACAGTACTATTGCATACAACTGGAATGCTATACCAGAGATGGATAGAGGTGGAAGGAACCCTAGTAACGCAGTGCAGTGGTCGTTCAACGCACGCGATAGAGCAGGCGGAACCTTGAAATTTTGCTCAGTTGTTTAGCACGACTAGACGACAGTTTGTCGAATGCCGCTTGGCGGTCGTTGCAGCACTTGCAATGGGCTACATGCGTAGCGTGGCTTGGCCTAACATGTCGGCTACATTAGGGGTGGCATTCACTTCACGTCGACAGATATGATGCTGCCTCTCAATTTTGCGCTTGTGACGACAGTGGGAACACCTTACAAGAGCCGTCTCTATCACCGTATTTACAAACAAATATCTAGGGGCGATCCGAAATGGTCGATCGTTCACAACTCCTCCGGCTCGTAATCGGAACTCTCTGGAGTAACTCGGACCTTCTGCAGCGAGCCGACGATGGAGAGCTTGCGTTGCAAGCGCGGCGACAGCGGCGGCACGTAGCTGCGCGGAATCAACCACGTCGACAGGTTGAATATGTCGACGAAGACCTTGTAGCGATCGCTGAATCGTTATGAGTCCGTCGTCGTCGTCGCAGAGAATTCAACAACGTTGCTAAGGAAGCTGCGCTTGCCTGATGGTGCTGCGCAGGTACATGTAGCCGGAGCTGCCTCCGGTTCCCGTCTTGGTGCCCAGCATGCGCTGCACCAGCATCACGTGGTTGTCTGCGAGAGAGAAGGGTGGCGACTCTTTTGTAGGTACCTATAAAGTGCTTGGCGGGGCGCTCACATCTCCACTTGGTCATGAGCGAGTCGATGTCCATGAGGTAGGTGAGGATCTGGTAGGGGCCGTTGAAGCGCGGCTGGTCCCGGTAGAAGTAGATCATCAGCGCCCCCTGCATCGCCTTGTGACTGAGTCGGCGCTCCCCTGAAGCTCGAGGTACTTATGTAGTCGTGTAACAAGCGCCTGCGGCGTCTGCGCTTGACGACCTGTCTCACCTTTGGCGACGAGGTTTTCGTGCAGCTTCTTGTCGATGATGCTGTCGAATGACTTCTGAAGTAGGTGCATACTACCGGTGTGTATGTACATACATTGTAGTACATTGGACATTAAGTCCCCATCCGAACATGGAAGTGCTGTGGAAAAGTTGCTTCAAACCTCGTTCTTCTCGACTTCGGCAAGCATGCTGTTGGCCTTCTGCTCGGTGACACCCTCGTTCTCGATGAATCTCTGAAGTGGCGATTCGGGTCTTGTCCAACGGCAGAAGGAATGAGAGGCCATACTGTAACTTCCCTTCCGTACCTGGACTTCTGCTCTCGTGTCGGCGAGGTAGCGCCGCACAGAGAAGACGTAACGTTCCCAGAAGGCCGGATTGTCTCTGTTGGACATGACGCCGGGAGTCCGCTCCAGCCACTTCTGAAGCGACGACATCACAGAGGCGTCGCTCCACGGCGCTTGCGCCGTTTTCGCGTAAACCGTTACCTCGACCAGCGCGAGCAGCGACTTCTCCTTCTCCGACTCCTCCAGCGCCTTCTGGTTCTTCTCAGAGCGGAACACGCTCCGGTAGTGCTGGGCGTTGTAGCGGACGCGTCGATCGTTGCACACTCCCAATTTGTTCTCGAGAAGGCGAAACTGCAGACTTTGGAAGCCGGACGCCGGCGTCAGGTGGTTCCTGTCAGCGAAGGACAACTATGTGCCTAACATAGTACATAGCCGAAGTGCAGTAGCGCGACCGCCCGTCACTGGATATGGTAACAAACGCACCGGAATTCGATGAAGTCGAGTGGCGACATGGTCTCCAGAATGAGCATCTGATCCACCAGAAGCTAAAAGCGCGACAAACGTGCATATTCGCAACATCATAATAGCTGAGCAGCCACTAAGTCCTGCCTTCATGATTCGCTGGGTCCTCTGCAGGCCCGAGACAATCCGGAGGTTGCCCGTTTCGTCGACCGTCTGAAAACCGGTGACTCTAGCGCAACTGGCGTCCAGTTGCGCGCCGCGTCAGTAGTTTGCGTCACTGTAGGTACCGTACCTCCATGCCAAACTGCTTCCTGACGAAGTCGAGGTCGAAGATGATCTGCTTGAACCAGAGCTCGTACGCCTGATGGGTGACGATGAAGAGGTGCTCGTCGGCCACCGCCGCGCCCTTCAGCTCGCTCTGCATCTTCTGACACGACAGCAGCTTGTCCAGCTGCAAAGCAAGCCCTCTCGACTTCTCGACATTCTGGATGTGTCCTATTGTACACATAGATCAGGTGTTATATCTGTAGGTCTCGCGACGGATTATGGTAGGTAAACAATATGACAGCGAAGTGGAAGTGGCCGACTTGCCTGCAGGTATTCTCCATAGGTGCTACCGTCGTCGACTGCGGTCTTGTTGACGCCCTCCTGGCCTTCCTCCTCCTCCTCTGGACGCAGAGCGTAGACGCAGCTCATGGTGCTTACCTTAGCTATTCTTCACACTGCCTTCCAGTGTATGGATAACTGGCAGTTTATATGCAGAGGCTTGGCTTGACAATGCGACACTTTTCGGTTAGAAATTGCAGGTAGCGACGCCCTACGTATGGGGCTATTAGCGCCACTGCTGACGAGTGGGCTTACGAAAAAAGCCGCGGACTACCTAGTATTTGGCTTGCCAGGAAGCAAAATCGAGGTTTCTACAAACGTCAAGAAAGCACGTGTTTCGAGCGCAGACCTAGGTATGCAGATGCTGTCAACAACAGTAGGCTGCTCGCGACAGCGTTATCTGCGTCTCGAACTTGCCGCTTTTGTTGACCGTCGTGCAGCAGTTGCGGTACAGCGGCGATGGAACCGCACTACAAAAGTCCGTATGTTGCGTTCCGCAAGTATCTGCTTCCAATTTCTTCGTAATACGTGCAATTTGCAGACATAACGATTGTGCGCCCTGCGTTTGCTTATCAGCTAAGCTACTGGTAACAATACCACCCGACATTTCAGTAGGACGCAGTGCTAGAGCTTCTGTGCATCCGTGAAGTTAGTTTAACCCCCTGCCATCCGTTATTTTGCGTTTTGATACTTCGCGGTGGCCGGCAGCGCGAAATATCATGTTTGTGCCCTAAGTACCTAAACGTAAAAAAACCCCCTTGCGTAGGTTGATATGTACGCCTCCCCCTGCCTGAGGCGGCGCCAAATATCATTATTAGGTCGCCCCTCACCGTACGTGGCAAGCAGGGTCTAATGTTGGTACCGAAGGTAACCCTGCCTTTCCCCGGCCAAAAACTGTGTGATACTTGATATTCATCACTGTCACGCCGTCTGGGCATGTTAGATGACACTTATGGCTGTCGATGTTACCTATGCCCATCCTGCAAGGCAGGATGTTTCAAGCAGTTCCATACCCCTTTTGTGAGAAGGTGGACAAAAGCAAATTTCCAAAGAATGTTCTTTGCATTTAGAGAACACTGTCCAGAGCTATCAAATCGAAAAGATGAATAGGCCATTTCCTGATACAAGGTGACAATTAACTAGTGCTCATATAGTATTTTGAGGCCCACTGAGCAACATGGGCTGGTCCATTTGGCTGAGAAATGAGCAGTTCAGCTGTTATGAAGGCTCAAAGGGCCCTTCTACACATAACTCTTAGCGATAACCCTGAACCACCCTAGAGTGTAGTACACATGTGCTCTTCAGCATAGTGGTTGTGGAAAATGCCATCAATGCAGCTTTTGCCATGGTGAATCACAATAAGGTTGCAGAGGAAGTCAAATCTCCCTCAGCATGGGCCTCGGTAAACCAGCAACACGATTGGTTGTTTGAAATGACGCGCTAACCAACTCGCCCACTTTGCCAGCAGTCTTATGGAAACATGTTATTATCAATGGTTATACAAGTCGGTGTGTGAAATTTTTGGCATCATATGTCATGCTCTACAGTGATCAGCACAACAGCAAGGTGCAGAACAGCTGCTGCTCTTACTGCATCTGTGTCGGTTGGGTGACTTGGCCAGTTGTTCAGTGATGCTGGGCAGGGTGGTGGTAACGTGTTACTATACTTTATGACCAGAGTGAAGGGGTGGAATCAGGGGCTGCCATTCATTTACACAGATGGCTGGATGTAGTTGCAAACAGTGAGCATGCATCATGTTAAAGTTCTTGTTTGGGGGCTTTTTACGGGCCGGGCTGGGCCCCCTATGGGGCAGCATCGCATGTCAGCAACACACCCACTAGGTAAAGGCACCCTTACTTTCTCAGCACATCATCATAACTCATTATGCAATGTGCAACCATTTAGGTGCATATTAGGAATTCAAACTGTCACCTGGGCCCATGGCCTGTCCCGGACCGGCCTGTACTATACTGAGGATGACACACATGCTCAGCGCAAAAGAAGCTGTGTAGCTCAAGATCACCCTTTGGTGTAACACGTTACGTTTTGCCTCTGCATACTCTGAGGGTGTTGTTCTCTAGGTTGAAAGTACAGGCCACATCTGGCCCTTACTCTCACCAAAGTCATATACTGCCCACATGATTGTCACGTATCAGTGTCGCTGTTGTCGGTATCATGTCTCAATTGTTGAATCAGTGCAGAGACTTCTCACCATACATACAAAGTATTGGGCAATCCTTTGGCCTGGCCATATTTGATACTGCTTGGTGGGCAGAGTGGGTGGGAGCCACAAGTATCGAGCATGGCAGGCAGGGGGCCCCGGGCGCCCGGGCCCCCCGGGAACCCTGCGCATCATGTGTCATTGTACAGCGGCGATTTTTCGTACGCAGGGGGACCCTTTTCGACGGATGATATCTGCAATCGAAAACGATCAAAATAATGATAATTTTTGGGGTTTTTGCAGAGCGATAGTGAGTGCCAAATATTTTGATACGGAATGGTGGTGGCCTATATAGGACGAAACGGATGTTAAGGGGTTAACTCATTGTAGGGTAACGGATTTTGTCGTAGGAAATTCACTTTCGTGCATGGATGCAGCGCACAGACGTTCAGAGGTTGTTGGAAAGGGAACCGGTTCGCTGTTGTGCGGAGTCTTCCACCGAAGACCGCGCCGTGGAGCTTTCTAGCAATGTTCTACAATTCGACTGCATGTTGGAGAATCAGAATTACGCCCAGTCCGGAAATACTACGGAATTCAACCATTGGCGTCTACTCGTCAGTGACGTCGTCATTCCAAGAATGGGATTCCTTTGCACCTCCATTTAGAGTGCCCAATTACGCTTTGTTTCTATCCAATGCTATAATAACTGTTTCCAATTAGTCTATAGCCTCTGTATAAACTAGCCTCGCAAGAAGAAGGAAGAGAAGGAAGAAGAAGCTAGAAGAAGGAGAGAGAGAGAAGTCGAGGAGGAAGATGAGTCGGCAGCAGATGCTGATCCGTCTGGAGATGGACGAGGGCGAACCGCTGGGCGCCACGCCGGACGAGCGACTGACGGTGACGCGGGTGCAGGGGGGCACAGTGGCCGACGGCAAGCTGCAAGTGGGCGACGTGCTGCTGGAGGTCAACGGCCGTCGGCTCCAGGACCGGAACCACTTCTTCCAGCTGATTCGACGCGCCCATCCCGAGTGCAGGCTGCTGGTGTCCCGCAGCGAGACGGCCGCCGCCCAACTGCCTGAGGAGCTGGAGCGCTATGTGCAGCGGCGGGCCGGCTACGACTACCACCTGGCCGAGCTCAGCTGGCAGGAGGGACAAAGACTCGGCCTGGGAATCAAGCAGAGCGCCCGACGTGTCCTGGTCTGCCGACTCGAGCCGGGCAGTCAGTCCGAAGCTTCCCTGCGAGTGGGCGACCGCCTCATCATCACCGACGGCCGGCCGGTCACCGACAAGAACGTGGCCAAGGACTTCCTGCTGCGCGCCCTCGACAGCCGTGGACGCGTCCCCATCGTCGTGGAGCGGCCCAACTGCCGCGAAGCCTGGGCTGAAGTGGAAGGCGGCCTTCGCTCCACCAGCAGCAGCAGCAGCAGCGCCAGTGGTGGGGCCCCGCTGACCGGTGCTCCGGCGGCCACAGCGCAGCCACCGCCCTCCGTCGAGATGCCGAGCGACCTGAGACCCGCCCTGCTGGAAGAGTTGGCGCGAATGAAGGAGCTGGCCAAGCAGCCTCCGCCCAAGGGCATCCTGCGAAAGGCAGCCACGTCGAGCAGCAGCAGCAGCAGCAGTGTCGGCACCGCCCAGTCGCCCGGCGTCACCTTCTCCAATCAGCCGGTCGCCCAAGTGCCCATCCGTCGAGACACCGACCCCAACAAGCAGCTGCGCTCCCTGCCGTCCAAGTAGCCGACCAGTCAACCACCGACGCCGACATCGACCCTACTTCTCCCTTCGCCCACTACGCCGACTCGAGACCAGCCGACTCTGTGATCCCTCTCGATCAGTGATCAACTACAGTGATTCCATTGACCGCTGGTGCGCGCACGTCTTCCGTTTTCCGCAGTCTCGCCAGCTTCGACCAAACCAACGAGTGGGAATGATTTGTGCAACGCTTCTAACGAACAACAGCACTGACAGCGATCCTTATTCACTTGTACGACGAAGCTCGTTTGGTCGTTTGGTGCAGCTTCCACAACTTTACAGTTCGAATTTCACGACTCACGCTATGCAAATTTCGAACTTCTGCAGCTATTGATATAGGCAGGTTGTCGAGTTGCAGCATGTATGGATGAGGCATTCTAGACCCGCAGTTGATGCACCACGAAGTTTTGCCCAGGGGAGTAAGCAGCACAAGGTGTTACTTTGACGAAGACGCAGCATTCCTCCTCTACCACCTTTATTGTGAAATATTGTAGGCTGTGCAGTCAGGTTGAGTGGGCCCGTGACGATGCCTGCATTGCTGCGGTATTGCGTCGAGGTATGAAGTTGATTAATGAATTCGTGCCGCTTCGTTCCATCTTAGAAGAATCAGCAATTGTCGCGGTAGTTGACAGCATATTTGACGTTTCTATTTAGTTTCGATTTCAGAAGTAGAAAAGTAGATTTGCAATGTGTCGTGTTCCTCCAAATCTAGACTCCCTCTCAGCCTCACGACCAATCGCACCTTCACAGTTCTATTGCTAGTCGCTTGATTGCACCACTGCCAGGAGAAGGAGCACAAGAGGCATATCGGCAGCGGCAATTAGGATTCGATAACCTATAACCCATAACCTATAACCTATAACCTAAACAATTCGATAACCTTGGTCTCAAAATGCGCAGGAATGCTTGAAATGCATTGTAGATGCGTCCTCTGTGGTGGCAGAGCATGCCGCTTCAAGATCCGGTAGGACCAAAAGGCTACCTTTGAAGTTTTGCCGTGAAATTCCAAAGAAGAACCCTCTCGTTATCGAATGCCCCTACCTCCTCGTGCCGAGAGTGGGTAATTTACGCGCCTGCTCATATTTTCTAACAGCCGACTGTTTCTCGAGCTTCAAAGCACCTACGGCGACGAAAACTGGACAAACTGTGTAGAATTCTATGGAAAGCAAGGCTCCGTCGAGAATCCGGAAAGTTTACGAATTGTGCCAATTCCATTTTTGTGCGCTTAAGTAATTTCGGTTGTTTTCGCGATTGCCTGTACGTACGTCTGATAGAAGTTACTTTCAAATTCGAATTTCGGCACTACGAGAAGTGGCTGTTTGATATTCAATCGACACAAAATGGAGAAACCACTAGCGAATTGCGTTCCTCGTCGCGAAATACCCTAGAATCGCTTTTCAAACAATCTACACTTCGAGTTGTGCCGAAGTAGGGCTACGGTTGGTTTTCGGGCCAAACTTCGCGAATCTTGACCCGAAGAGCGAAAACAACGCCAGATCGGAATCAGCGACCTCTTAAGCACCGAAATCGACTCTACCATTGATTTCGTCCTCTGGGTCAGGGTGTGCAGGAAGCAGCTAAGTAGCACTGGCGCCGTTGCATAGGAATGAGTTCCTACAGACAGTGTCTCCTTTCCAGCACAGATACGGCTACCCCAGGCAGCCAGCTGAGTCCTTAGCGCCGAAAAAAGATAGCATATACGAGAGTTAATGGTGTGCAGGAGCTCCTGCAGAGGTATGCCCCACAATCTGGCTACCAGAGCCAGTACGAAGGAGTTAATGCTTTTCAACCCTTTCTTAACCATGACCTCAACAGGCTCCATATGCTCGTCTACACTACACGTTGTTCATCATAAATGGCTTGTGGTGCAGAAAGGGTTAAAGCCAGGTATGAAGGTGGTCAGGAAAGGGTTACAAATGCACAACCACTTAAGTTAGAAGAACATATACGGGAGTGCATCTGTTTGGACACGTGCACCCAACCATGACCTCGACCCTTCAGCGGAAGCTCCATTGCACTGGCTGCTCGGTCTCTGCTGGTGCTATAGAGTTGTTCAGCTGGGTTCTGGCCATGTTTGGGTGCACGTGTCCGAAGAAATGCTCTCTCGTATATACCCTCTTTTTCAGACCTATGTACATAAAAGTATTTTGCACGTGAATTTACAGGGTGGCCCATTTAAGTATTCCCGATTCTAATTGGTCATACATAACTCCGTCATTTTCGAACGAATCTTCTTGAAATTTAGCACGGTATAGACACATCTTTAGAATTTTTTCCCCAAATTCTGGCGCAGAATTTGATTGGTAGCAGCAGCTTCACAATTTCTTACTCACTTCACGTGTTTTAGCGTTATAATTACCACCGCCAGGACCTGAGGATCATGATCTTACGATTTAACGATCTTAGCTATCTCGCGCTACGCTTGCGCTAGGAAGCTGAAATTTGGATATGTTCCGGGTTTTTCGACGCAGATCACGAATATGTGACCAGATTATCTAAATGCATTCCCATTTGTGAGATTTTGCATATACTCAGATTTTGCAATCGCGCAACAGGCGTGTGAAGCGACGAATGATGATTGTGTAGTTGAATAACATACTTGTCTTTGCACCATTTATTGCTGCGCCAAATTTCAGCCCAATCGATATCAGTCAATTTTCTGCCGAAGAGGCGGCTGCGCTGAAAAATTCCACTATTCGCGGGGAAATGGTATTCCTCCGGTTCGGATGAAATTTGGTACAACGATAAACGGTACAAAGACAAGTATTTTGTTCAACTACACAATAATCGTGCGTCGCTTCACTCGCCTGTTGCGCGATTGTAAAATCCGAACGTACGCAATATCTCATGAATGGGAATGAATTTAGAAAATCGGGACATATTCGTGATCTGCGCCGAACCCCGAAACATACCCAAATTCAGCTTCCTAGCACCAGCGTAGCGCGAGATAGCTAAGATCGTTAAATCCTAAGATAATGACCCTCAGGTCCTGGCGGTGGTAATTATAACGTTAACATCATCCGCTGCGCCTCCCAGTGATTCTGACGCTTCACGGTACTTCCCCTTGCTTCATTCTGTTAGGTTATGGATTCTGCAGTTTAGGTTATCGATTACCTTCTATCTACGAATTCCAATTGAGGTTATTGGGTGTTGGGGGTATTCGATAACCTGGCATAACCTACCAGGTTATTACCAGGTTATTTTAAGGTTATAGGTTATCGAATCCTAATTGCCTCGGCAGCGACGTATTCTCCGCCGTGAACAAAG